>JAKTYP010000108.1:0-54861 GCA_030561945.1 Metschnikowia krissii
GGGGGGGGGGGGGGGGGGGGGGGGGGATCAATGCAGTTTGTTTGGTGCCGTTTCGCATCCGCAGTAATGGTGGCTCTAGCTCCAGGTGATAAATGTGGGCTTTTTCGTTGAAAACAACACAACACAACAAAACAACCGAAAAAGATCAAAAGATCAAAATGGAAACAAGTCAGAAGAAATTAACATAGATGCACTCAAAGAGACACACCCCTCCGCCCTTACCCCCCGCCCCTCCCCCCTCAATACCCATATAAGTGTCTTTTCGTGCCACAATGTCCGCTCGTTTCCTCCTCAAATATTAGTATAAGTTGCAGTAGCCACTCAACCGAGTTTTTTTTTTTTTTCACCCGAAGCGCCTATATACGAGAACTCGGTACTTATAATTGATTTCGCTTTGGTCTACGATCTCCATTTGCTGAATAGATCTAATCTGGTATACAAGGAGCACGGATCCAAAAGACAATATAGTAAAAAAACTAGGTGGTGTTTAAAAAAACGCGTATCCCTCCTAGGGGGCCGCGGGCCTAAAGCGCAGACGTGAAGGCCAGCCATACTTTCTAATACCAGTGTTTCTTGAAGAAGAGAAACGAGAATCCCTTTTCGCGTATATCTTTTTTTTTTCTATAAGAATATAGTTCTGGATCTGCCCAAGTGAACCATTTGAAAACAACGAGCGGATATCTTTTCCATATGCATGCATATTCTGGTGATGTGCTCTATTGAATACCTTATTTGATGTCCATAATGGCCTCCCTAGCCTGGGACCAATATAGCCGATTTCGGGCGGCATATGTCCCTGCCACGACAGCGTGTCTAGACCCTACCAGAACCTATTGGTCCATTGCAGACTGTTTGTTGTATAAGCGAGTCTGTATATCTACAAGCTGGTGCAGCGGCTTTCCATACTACTGAGGTTGATAAGTCCACAGGCATATACTAACTATGCCACGGCAGCTCCCAGAAACAAACAAACAAAAAATGGTAAAGAAGATCACCAAAATAATAAACTTCAGAATTCTCAAACTCCCAAGCTCAAAGCTCCACTAACTCAGAAGCATGCAAGTACTCAAACGCACACAAATAAGAAACGAAAAAAAAAAAACAAGAATAAGGCAAAGAAAAAACAAAAACCTCTGCTGCTGGGTGGGGGCAGCACAATGCTCGGGACCAAGATCGCCGGCACCCCGGTCCTGTATTCGCGGGGCGCGCACCAAAAAACTATGGAGCTCGTCCATGCATACCAGTCATTTATATCCTCTGCAAAAAATGGCCACACACAAACCTGGGACGCCGTCCCTAGAAAACGATACGGTAACTGAAGGCGCGAGCATGGCTTCCGGAGACTCGGCCGTTCTCGAAAAACTCTCGAAAATTGAGCTCCTCCCTGACCTTTTTGTGCTTCTTCAGCGGGTCGAAAACGGCGATATCAAGGGCCAGGATTTCGACAACCACGCAGGGCTGGTCCGCCTCAAACTCAGCAACATCCGTCAGTATCTCCTGCAGGTCGATGGCATCTGCGAGACCATCGAGCAGAGGGAGGACACGATCGACATGTTGAGGGATTGCAATCTTCGCAGGGCATCTTTTCTTGACGACTTCAAGACCCGCGTGCTCGCAGACTTAAAGGATGGCCGTGCGGGGTCGTGACGAAGTGTGTGCCTCCAAAACCAAGGCTTGGCCATAGTGACGAAACTTGCCATGTGCAGAGAGAGAGGGGGGGGTGGTCGGGGAATCTGAGAAGTGGTTGGAGTTCTGTCATTTGGCACTTTCCCGTCGTATTTGATGTTCATTCAGGGTTCTCACCACAGGGTACTCTGGGTTCTGACTACAGGGTATTCTGGTCGCATAACAGCCAACAACTAATGGCTGACGGCATAGGTTCTTTCAGTGCTCCTACAGGTTTTCTTCTTCTGTGTTTTGTCCGGGCCAACCATGGGGCTTCGCCAAATCCGGATTCGAATGCTGTCTAATTACAGAATCACGTTTTACCGCATCCTGGACTTGCCTTGACAGGCTCGTGACAATGTTCGGTTCTTTGTATATGCCTTGAGTCCTAATGGACGAGGCGCGTTCGACAGGCGTGCGCATATGAACAGGCTGCACAAGCTATTTTTTGAAGCAACAAACATTCAAAATTACCTTGCTGAAGCGTGAGCTTCACCAAATCGAAAGCTGGTTCTAGGTATGCCACAATTCGGACTCGCCTTGGGCACCTGCTAATCGTGTATGTGATTTTAAGGACCTCGAAAGTACGGTCGCATTTGGGGAGAATCACATCTCACATGGCGTTTGATGGATTCAGAGACGCCTACAACCCCGGATGGGCTATAAACAACCAGAGGGTTTGGGGTGTATCATTCAGGTGAAAAGCCTAAGAGAGCTAACAAGACTCATGTCTTAGCGGGGCCCAAACATACAATGGCGGTGCACTGCTGCGTCTGCATGAGCAAGCCATTCTTGGTGTCTCAATTTGTTGTTCATTTTTTGATTCTTTGTGTTTCTCTCTTCTCGTCAAAAACTCACCCAAAACAAAAAAATCACGGTGACAGGTCTGGGATTGCCGAGATCAATCAGGCGGTACAAACCACGCTTCTGAAGCAATTCCCATATCGTGTTTCCTGGTTTATGCAGCACGCCCAATTTTGGTTCCGAAAATGTTCCCGTATCTCTGCAGTGATACTAAAAAAAAAATCAATCCTACCAAGGGAAGGGGAAACGTCAGGCGGTGCATGGCTAACGATCCCTCGGCCCACCCATCCCACGCGCCGTGCATCGATACAAACTTGGGTGTCTGTGAGGGTATGTTTCTTCTTGGACCAGATTGTTTTCGCAACAAAAAAAAAATAGGAAAACGCGCAAAAAAAACAACAGAAATCAACAAATTCAACGAAAGACCCTGCATTCATCCCGCCTCCACGTCTGGAATTCCACCCCTACCCCCTGGATCCATATGTTGAATGTAATAGTCTAGATGAGGCTCCGCAATGCGTGCTCCACTGACTCCAGATAAACCATCGCCAGCCGCGCAAGTCCTGCCTACGCCCTGTTGCCAGCAAACCGAAACGCGACCCCGAGAGCGGTGCATATTATTTTCGTGGACCGCCATCAGCGGCACCAGTTTTCTTTCTTCCCACAAACCCCACCATGGAAACCCCTGCCTGGAATAAAACGCATCAAATGCTCAAGACAATGCCGGCGCTCTCCGTGGGGCTCTGTGTCTTTGCCCTCGCTTTTTACCTCGTGTACCCCGCAGGGTCCACGCTGCTTGTCCTATACCCTTCTGCTCCGCTCGAACTCAACATGAATGCGCTTTCATTCTATATTTTCCCGCACGCTAACATCATGCACTTGGTTATCAACTTGGTCGCGTTGTTTCCCCTTGTCTCGCGCTACGAAAAGGCCAATGGCACAGTCAACACGGGTGTCACCTTGAACCTCTTAGCCATGGCTGCGGCGTTGCCATACTGTCTTGTTGGGATTCTTCTCTATCCGGAAGATGGTGTGGCTGGCTTGCTGGGGATTTGCTTCTCGTTTTTGACCTACTACTGTCAAAAAGAACACGTGCAAACACCAGTGTTGTACCTGTTCACTGTGGCGCAGCGCGAGGTGCACATCCCCACAGAGTACTTTCCGTTCATTAACTTGTTTGTCATTGCTTTGTTGGTGCCGTCGACTTCTTTCTTTGGTCACTTGGCTGGTATCGGCGCCGGATATGCCTTGGAGATGGGTTATCTCAAGGTCTTTTATCCCCCGCTGAAGATCGTGTTGTTCATCGAACGCAAGTTGTCAGGGCTCATTCGCCTCTTAAAGTGCATTGTGGACTTCATTTCTGAGGAGGATGCCGTTGCTGAAAGAGGCGTTGCTTACTTGCCGCTTTTCCTGGCTGACCTCGAGCAGGCTGTTCCTGTGGCACCTGTGCACGAGTCTTTTGAGAGAAGAGTTAACTCGTGAGTGCGGGGTTCCAAAGCTGAATGTAGAACCGACTCGTGTGTTGAGTGGTGGCCTTCTTGAGCTAGTTTGACAAGGATAGAAGGATTCAAAAGAATATCTTTTTCGGCAGCTGTCGAAATCGTAATTGTTGCATATCTAGCGCATATGAATACATCACCTCTTTTGACTGCAGGGATGCTATTCTTTCTCCTAAGGTGCAGTAGATAAAAGAGACTTGACGCCTGTCTCATCAACCCCTAATTATTGCCTCTGTTGAGGATTGTAAGGTCTTTTTTTTTGTTGAAAAAGAAGCCTTAACTTCTTGACTAACCTGCAAGTGGTGTGAGAGTCTGAAGTTCTCGTGGCCGCTATATTTAATTCCCTAAGCTAGTGCTTGAGTCATCCCTAGAGGATATCCAGCAAGAGAAAAGTAAGATATTTCTTTGAGTCGTTTGCAGAAAGTCGCAAGTTTTCTTTGAAAGCATTGGGATGAGGCCTCATATTGATCAATCGTCCTATTTTCTTTTCGCCATTCATCTAATTTTTCTCAGACATCTTATTTATCTAATTCTTGTCTTATTCTCCTTATTTTTTAAACACATTTTTGATCATCGGGCTAGGTATCGAATTAATGTTTTGGCTGTTTCTGATGGACACAAGGGTCTAAGGTAGAAGCAACACCACATATCATCTAGGTTTCGTGAAAAAAATTATAGTTATACCTTTGTGATATGATATAAGCAGATCATATTAACTTTTAAAAACCACCCATTTAGTGGCATAAGTACTTACTCACTTGTATGATGAATTATCAATAGATTGATATTTCAGTATGTTTTTTGAATCGAAGATATACATTGTATGGGTTCCAAAGGAATTCTCATCAGTTGCCGAGAAAGACGTCGTCAAAGCTGATCTTCTCTAGAAAGCTGGTAAATTAATATATATGTATTTATAGACTTAATTCTAATAAAAATGGCATCCCTAAATTTCACTGAAAAAAAAAGCAGTAGAACGGACATCTCATTAATGTTTAATACCAGGTAATAACTTTTTGATACCTTAGTTGGAAAGTTATCACTCTGAAAATTATAAAATAATAGGAAAATTGGAATTAAAAAATGCCTTATTATCTTTATTATAAAGACAAATGCTCATTTACATTCTATCGTATCTGTGAAAGACATTACCACTGAGTGAGCAGGAGCAAGAAAAAAAGAATTGATATGAAGCCCATTAGCCTAATATCACACGCTCTGTACTATTTGAAGATAGCTCCTCGAGTATTGCCTGAAAAATGGAAAGTACGTCACTTATGGTTCCTACACAAGGTGCGTATACTTCCATTAACAGACATGCATCTAAACTCTATCAAGCACAGATACAAATACAAACAAACTTGTAATTGTGACAAGGTACTAAGGGCTGAATGTTTTTTTTTTTGTGTGAGTTGTATTAGAAGCTGGTGACCTTGGAATTGTTTCATTATAGAAGAGTCAAAATGCAGATTGTAACTGATTTTTTGACGATCATATCATGGTTTTACTTTGTTCTCCAGATGCTATATCTCTCCTTACATGCTGCTTCATACCAGAGCCTTATCTCTCTTCAAATTTGCAAATTATTGATTGCTCAACATCGCCTTGGTTTATTCATTTCCATGGCTCTAATATATGGGAATAGATTGGGCATACCCAAAGTTTACATTTATTTTGCTTGATCACATCGCATGCATGGATAGCTATATTTATACACAAGTTATATAAAGCGAATATTATGTAGAGGTTTCCATAAAATGAAACATATGGAAGTATGTTCGAACCTTGCTTCTTATGAAAGCATCATAAAAGCGAAACAACACTAGTGCGTGTTTCTGTAGCATTGCTATTTGTCCAGAAGCGCCTGCTGTTTTGGTATTTTTCATCGCTCGAACTTACTCAAGGAGATTAAAAAAATAAAGAAGGGGTGTTTAAAATATCTATCAGAAGAAATCGCTTAATAATATCCTCTTTCTTCATCAAAAGTTGGGCAGGGTGGGAGGGGAGGAGGGGTATGTCACACTGGGTAATTAAGCCCTTGGCATGTTTAATGAATAATGAAAGCAATGAAAACTAACCCAAACAAATAATAAAAATACAACACTATACAATACAAAAAAAAAACACAAAACCGCGAAAGCAAATGTAATCAAACAAAACAAAACAATAAATTTTTGTACTGGTACATATAAAAAGCCCAACTTTCGACCCCAAACATTCAGGCTCTAGGCACACGGTTGTATGTCGCATTTTCAAGGTGCTTATTTCTGTTAGGCCTCTAGGCCTAAAATGCCGCATTCTGGGCCGGCACCGCGGCTCCGCGTGTCATAAAATATTGCAGGTCTGGCCCTAAAACAAATTTTAGTGATGCTGCGCAACCGCCCCCGTGCATCTCTAACCAAGCGGGTATAAAATTTGTCGCGCTATTTTTTACAATTATCCGCCCCGGCACCCTGGTGGAATCCTATGTTCGGCAGTACTTCTATAAGCAATTTCGTCATTTCAAAAAACCACACAAAAAAAGTTGGGACAAACCCCAGAGTATCTCAGTTGGTATACTAATCAGGTGACCATCCCGGACCCTTAGTACTTTCTTGTCAATTTTGAATCGTCACTACGAGATACGTTGGTTTTATTTCCGTATTTGGCGGTCATAGTGGTGGATCCAGCCGCTGGCCGGTCCTCTGGCTGCAACACCCACTCATATAGCGCGCCACACCCGTACACCTGGTTTGTAAACATACCCCAGGCTTCACGAGACTCGCCCATGCTACACCAAACACTATTCCAACCACGCAGACGCGCCACACACTTCAACACACAGCTTTCTGTTTTATTTTATTTTTTTCCTGGCCAAGCACATGGCGCAGCGGCCACACAAAAGCCCACATATAAACCCCCCGTCATGCCTGGAGACTTGTGCCGGGTGACCGCAGGCAGAGCCCGCCGGCCCGAGAGACGGAAAAAGAAAAGATCGAAAAAGCGTTCCGACCCCACTGCCACTCAGGGGACCTCGTTGGCTCCCCTGGATGCGGCTGTTGGGATACCTCCGCTTTCTGTGACCCCTACTTCCGCCAAAATCCCTTCCATTTCTGTGTCTCGTACCACCTCTGAAGTTTCCCGCACATACACCGACTTAGCGCCCGCCGCTACACTGCAGGCAGATCTTGCAATCATCGAGTCAGAATCACCGAAACCTGACCCCACCGAGAAATCTGTCACTGAAAAAAATGCTACTGGACCATGCCTTTTTGAACACCGCAGAACCAATCAGCATCCTGAAGAGTTGGTCGTTCCAGGAGGTAATACACCAGAAAACATGCCTAAATCAGGCGACTTGAGTCCTCGCAAGCAGACTTTGTTGCGACATAAGACGGGTGGTTCTCCCGTGCAAGAGCCGTCGTTTGTAAGTGAGGTTAAGGCACAGAAAAGGAACCGTCACCCTCAGCCAGCAGCGCAAACCTGTGCCACACCGGGAGACGCCCTAGACGGAAGGTACTCCAAGATGCTCGCAAACCAGTCAATGGACGAAAAAACCCTGCTTTTTATCGCTTCCCTGGCGCGCATCGTGCTGTACCATGAGAAGGTCAATGACAGCCCGTTGCGTGCTTCTCCCGGTACGCTCTTGGCCCACGGCGAGTTCGAGGTGTTTCAGCTCCATGGTGGTGATGTCACGTACTTGGCATGCGGGAAAAGCTTTGTCTACCCACTTCTTCCAAAACTCAAAATTCTACGCACGAGCTTTTGTGAATTTGTATTGCCATTGGTAAATCCCCAGCGGTATTGGAAGATTAACATCGATTCCACAGATGATGCAGTGTTTTGTCGCTTGGAAGCAGTGCTTCAACGCGTTGTACAGTATACGAGTTTGGCTTCTTCAAATACCACATTGGCCCCAAACAACGCGGCTGTCATGGACGTCATTTCCCCAAGGTCAGTGACACCTATGGAGGATGCCGTGCCTTACACGCCGTATTTTAACGAAATTCCTGAGTCCCCGCCGTCGATGCTGGCATCGCCGCAAAGCGCTAATGCATATCGTGCAACTGTTGTGCCGTTAGGCCTGCCTCCTTGTCCACGTGCATCTGACTCTCAGTTACGAGCATGGGCTCCATCTGACACAAATGCACATACCATTTCTGCAGCGGTAACATCATTTACAATTGGGGTGAAGCTGGAAACACAGGCGGCGATGCATCCACATCCGCAAAATGGTAGCTTATCAAACCCGTTTTTCCAAGATCTCACAATCGATCCTGTTGCCAAACCCACTGGTGAATTCCGAAAACAGGACGCTCTGTCTGAGACGTCTTCGATGGACTCATTGCTTGATGAATACGAGGAGGCTATATCTGTGAACCAATCTATGCCGCATAACATATCTATACACGAATCCGGAGCAACGTCCCACATCTCCGCAATGCGCTCTACAGCGCAATCTGTTGCCTTACAAGGCCGCCGCCAGCCTCTGCGACATGAGTACGATATCAGTTCAGTCAACCACCGGACAGCCGGCGCTATGTCGCACATGGACGCGCTTCCTCCAGTATCACTCTCAAAGTACGACAAGGCGCGGCAAAATAGTCATGGTGGCCGATCGAGACAGTCGTCTATTAGTGAATTGTATCTGACGACATCAAGTTGGATGGAGCCCAGCAATGCATTGCCGTCTGCTAAATTGGTTGGCTCTAGGTCGATGTACTCGTTGGGATCTCACCTCAAGGGTACAAGCTCAAACTTGAACGAGACATACCGTGAAATCTACCGACTGATTGTTCTGAACGAGAAGGCCCCGGTTGCAGGCAACTGTGGGGCAGCCACAGCCCCTGTAGCCATCCGGGGCGGCACGCCCGTTTCCAATGTGAGTCAGACGTCGCATGCCGCGAGTGCCGGGATCGAGAGGCTATATTCCGGCCGACAACCGATGGGTGCATCAAGCGGGCACCAGCACACGGTGGATAACACGCGAGATTCACTGTCACAGCGGAATGACAATGGCCTCAGCTCCGTGGAGGTGTTTAGGCTTTTGAGCGAGCGTGGGAACGAGAAGCAAGCACCGACCACGGGGCTACGCAAACTCTTTGGGTGGTGAGGCATGCATATTTTGCACAAGAATAGGGATAGACAAAACTTAACTTAACTAAACTAAACTAAACTGAACTAAACCGAACCAAACCAAAAAAAAAGAAAAAATGAGGCGGCAAGTTGTATCAATTGTACAGTGTATTTGTTGAGTATATACAGAAGTCATGAGTCGTGCAAGAGGGCCCTACAACTGAGGAGCACCAGGGACGGGGTTACCGTTGGCGTCGACCAAGCCTTGCTGCATCAACATCAACTGCTCGTTGCCAGCAGACTCAAACTGCAAGCCAACACCCAACTTGGACGCGTTCTTGGAGTGATCGATCTCGCCCGAGAACAAGATGGAGACTGTTGGCAAGACTCTCTTCTCCATGAAGACGCCGACCTTACCAAGCGTGTCCAACTGGCCTCTGAACACGGATTGGCGGTACTCATACTTGGCACCGATGGTGGTCTGGCCCTCGACGATGGGTTCGTAGCCGATTGGGGTGCCCATCAACGAATCAGTTATGGGTTTCACGGAGGCCATCAACTGGGTCTCCAAGCCGGCCTCGACCTTGTCGGTGACCTTTCTCCAGAAACTGGCAACCAAGGCACCCTGGGCCTGGATTTGGGCGGTGGCGATCCAGTTGCCGGCGTTGTAACGACCGAAGTAGCTGACAGCGGAGTCTGGAGGAAGCGACATTGCCTGTCTGGAGTACATGGCTTCCAAACCCACGGCGAACTTAGGAGTCAAGGACTGCAATAAAGAGGCGACGGCGACACCCGAGAAGCCGCCGTTAAGAAGAGAGGGGTTCAAGGACTTGACGTTGACAGAGAAGTCATTGGCTTGGTAGTCCTGTTCTAACTGGCACATGACGGGCTGGCCGTGGGCAATCTGCAACGTGAGCTTCAGGATGTTGTGGGAATCCCAGCCGTAGTTGACCTTACCACTGAAGGAGAAGTCATTGTCGACATTGCCCTGAACGAAGAAGTTCTCGCGAGCATACAATGCACTGAAGGCATAAGGTGGCAACACGTTGGAGCCCATGGACAAGGTGTGTGACGTCTGGAACGCTGGGTCCAAAGAGAACGCCTTGTTCAAGTCTGCACGCAAGCCCGTGAAGAAGTACTGGTTCAAGAACACGTCGCGGTTGACCTCCTTAGTGAGGTTCTCGATCGTGCCTGGGTTGGTCAAGCCCAATGATTTGCGGTGCTCAGAGATGTTAATGTAGACATCGTTCAAGTACGAGAACACGGGGTTTGACGACCACAAGTTGTTCTGCTTGGGAAGAGTGGGCGCCAACGAGGGAAGCGTGGGGATGGCCATTTTAGAGAGCTCGCTGGCTTGGGGGTCCGACATTTTTTTTTTTTTAAAGGGGACGGGGGATGGGGGGATAGGGACTGGTTGAAGTGAGGTTTTTCAGCGGTCGAGAAAGAGGTGGGCCGGTAGTGCGATTTGCGCTTTGGGCGGCGTTGGGTCGTCGAGGCGGCGAAGGAAAAAAAAAAACTTTCAATAGGGATGATGATTACGCTTGAGCGCGCGCCATGTGCGCTTGCACGCGTATATCTCAGTACATCTGTGCCGGTCGCCGGGCGCCTAGGTAAGTCTCTCATGCTGCGGGTGTGTTTGCTGGCTGTTGGCATTGATGGTGTGAAGCATGGATACTGATACCACTTAGAAAAGCGGATGGATGCTTTAAAGAGAATGGGGTGATTTTCCGTGCGTGATTTTTTTCTTTTTTTTTTCTTTTTTTTTGTTTCGTTTTTTGTTTCGTTTTTCGTTTTTCGTTTTCATTCTATTATTTAGTTTTTGGTGGATCGAGCCTTGTTCTTATTGGGCCGTCGCCACCCAGTAGGTGGTTAAGATGGTGTGCGCAATAAACTTGGCCCTATCATGAAGGTACAATTTCCAGACCTACCTGGAGAAACTGAGTATTTATAGAATTGTTAGAGCGACGCGCTAAACGTGAATCAACAATGATAACTATTTAGTGGGCATAAATTGGAAGGTACCATATTTCTTGCTCAAGAAAGAGACTTGTGCTATGATTTTCAAGAAGCAACTCTACATTTATGTATAGATGAATTTTTTGTCCACACAACTGGGACTTTGCACAGTAAAATGGAGACGTATCTCGTAGAGGGATGTCCAATCAGGAGCTTGTCATCAATATCAGTATGATGTATGTTCCTAAAAAAAAATCACCACATGAAACGTGCATTAGTAAAGCCCCTAATAAAAAAATGGCAATCCTACTGGGTCAAGAATTTGGATCGGTTTTGGTGAAACTCGATCTAATAATCTTAGAGCCGCTCAAGCAGAAACAGAATATGAAAGGACTACTTCACGGCATCAATTGCGCGTCTCTGATTTACCTCTACTAGTGTATCTGACTCTTTGGTAACGCAGCCAGTTTACCCATTTTTAAAAGCTTAAACGTACATACATACATATATTCTCTCTCTCTCTCTCACATTCATATATCTATATCTATATCTATATCTATATCTATATCTATATCTATATCTATATCTATATCTATATCTATATCTATATCTATATCTATATCTATCAATCTATATAACGAGTACCTCTGGACAAGTACCTATGTACCAAGCTGGCGGCAAATGATGATGGGAAAACGCCGCATAATGAAAAAGAACGGAGCAAAGCCACCTTTAGAGCAAGCGCCAATGTGGAGATTCTGTTTTTTTTTTCCTTTCTTTTCTTTTTTTTTTTTTTTTTTTTTGCAGAGGGCATGCCGAGTCTACGAGAAATTGCTCCGGTATAGTTAGTTGTAGTCTGGGACCATTAATGCTAGCCGCGGCCAAGGCGGGATGACGTCATTTAGAGTGGCATGCCACGCGCGGCGAAGGAGGTGGGCTTGACAATGTCGCGGCTGCAAAATGGCGCCTCGCTAAGCTAGGTGCAGTCTCACAAGTGATACTCTGTGCCAGTACACATACATCAAAGAGTCTACGCCGGTTGGAATATGTCAGTCGGTGCCTACTTGCAGCCCTAGCGAAGGTGTTGGCGTTATCACGTGACACAGCCGCATACCTGTGGATTTTCAAAGCATCACTTTTATGCGTGGCTAAGACCTGGCCATTCCTTGACCATTCTCTTGTTGCAGGACCAGTGACCCATACGGGTAAGCCACCAGGGATGTATGCGGCTGGCACATGAAGCCGGTTCAAAAGTGAGCGGTGGCGGGCGTGCGGTAACCAAAACTCAGAGACTGGGCAATGCAGATGGAGCCAACCATAAGGATTAGGGTGAAAGCGGAGAAAGTCATTATGGTCGTCAAGGCGTTTCCCCAAACCAGAAAAAAGATTACCCGTAATACAGAATGGGCCGCCCCCAAGTCCATATTACGTGACCCGGCGGCGTCTTGTTAGACGGTGGCCTCGAACCGGGACGCTTGGCGCCAACCGACATAAGGGATACGTTTCGAAAACGTGTTCTCGCGCAAGTTTTGACCTAGACCAAAAAGATACTAAGAATAAAGAGGATCCGAAGGATAAAAATGAAAGTAGAACAGGGAATAAGAGAAATAGAATGGGCATGGACGAGCCTTGGTCCCGGGTCGCTCGCTAATGGCTCTTGGAATGTTTTTCTTTTTCTTTTTCTTTTTCTTTTTCTTTTTCTTTTTCTTTTTCTTTTTCTTTTTCTTTTTCTTTTTCTTTTTCTTTTTCTTTTTATTTATTTTTATATTTTTATTTTTGTTATTGTTATATTTTTATTTGGCGGCAGGGCTAGCCAACTTCTGATGCGACGATAAAGCGCAGCGCCGAGCGCCTGTGTGCAGGCCCAGCAATGGTGCTTTGGCGCCGCGGACAAGTATCAACCACATCCACAGGGCTCGCAACAAAACGTATTGGCAAAGAGAACCACAAACAAAGCGAATCAATAAAAAAATGCAAGAGTCCCAGAAAAACAGAAGAAACGGTTTGGCCATGCCGCGAGGCTTGCGGTATAAAAACAAATGTAACGTCAGGGTATACAGAGGAGGAAAGAAAGAGTAAGACTAAGAGTAAGACTAAGAGTAAGACTAAGAGTAAAAGTAAGAATGAGAGTAAGAGAGAGAGAACGTAGAAATAAGAAAGCAGACGAGGACCCAAAGAACTCGATGCCGCTGCTGCTTATCTGCAAGACAGGTATTTGCCTATAAGCCAGCCTGTGTGCAGGCCAATTACCTAGGCCCTGTCGTCATCTCCCCAATATTCATGGGTTCCGTGCGCCCTCGGCATAAGCCTGGCGTGACTTCTTTTTGTCTCGTGATGAAACCTGCGTCCTCCACAAATCCTGGCAGACCTCCCGATGCCGACGATGAGCCGCCGCGCAAGCGCCGGATGAGACCTGTGACGCGCGTTGTCATTGGGGCCATCAAGCATACGTTCGGCCTGGGCAACACCCCAGCTATCGGTCTCCAATCCGGCCCAGCATCTGGCCCAACAACACACTCCACGGGTACAGAACCACAAGTAGAATGCAGCCCATATGGGGCCGTCGAGCCCGAGTTTGTCGTGGACGTCGAGCCGCATGTGCGGGGCCAGGTCGACGTTTTTCGTGATGCGCACATGGGCGGCTGTGCCGGCGTTCTTGTTACGGACGGACCGGCGCCGAGCCCTGGTACCAGCGACAGAGGTGCTGGAAGCACGCCCTTTGCCCGCATTGTGTGCCGTGGTGGCACGCCTGGCGGCTTATCGATCGCGTGTTTTCTGCGCCGCGATAGCCCGCTCGTCCTGCTGGAGGCCCATGCCGGTGCCAATGCCAATGCTAATGTCAATATCGATGCTGATGCTGGCACCAGCGCCAATGTGGACACGGATACCTCTCGCGCCGTCGTGCTCTATGGCGCAAGTACTGAAACTCTTGTGCCGCAAAATACGCCGCCGCCGCGGCTCCTCCTTGCGCACACGCTGCCATGGACGACGTCGGCAGGGCTTGCCCGAGACCTTGAGCATGTGCCGATGTCGACGATCGTGGCGCTTGCATCGAGGCCGAGGCGCGAACTGGCAGACTCGATGCCCGGCGGCGGCACGAGCCGCACGGGCCCGGCCACAAGGGCCTCGCTGAGGGCTAGTACGGCGGCGTCTAGAAAGGCCAGTCTGCCAGTGCCAGAGCCACCGTCAGAGCGCCGGCGCAGTACGCGGCGGATGACTGCTGTAGCTACACGCAACGGTGCGCCTCCGAAAACACTTATGGCGCGGGCAGGCACAAGCCTGACTGCGCCAGAAAATTGCCCAAACAGATCCTCTCGTAGCCGAAGTAGATCTTCTGAGACCCAGAGTGGACCAGCTAAGAATTCGAGGGGGTCAGGTGAAGGTCACAATGGACCGGCTGAAGATCCGAATAGATCGGCCCACAGCCAAGACGAGTCGGCCGAAAGGCAGGACCGACCAACAAAGACGCCCAACAGGTCTGGCGAAGCGCTCTTTGTGTCAATGGAAACTCCCCCTTCGACCTCAGCACCAACTCCTTCAACCACCAACACCCTAAGTGCGCCCGCCAGAAAACCTGATGAGGACGGTAGCGAGCACCTTGTCTACTGCGACGTATGCAATACCACGATATCGCCCCGCGTTAGCTTGGCAGAACACATGATAACACACGAGAATATCAGCTCATTCGAGAAACCGACGTTCTTCGACTGCCGCTACTGCAAGACGCGCGTCTTCTCGCAAGACAATTTGGACCGGCACATGAAGAAGCACCGGCTTTCCCGTCGCTACGAGTGCATCTATTGCGCCGAGACTCGCACCTCACGCCGCTCCATGGATGACCACGTCGCTCTGGTCCACACGCGCGAGAAGGTACACGATTGCAGAGTATGCAGCGAGCTGTTCTACTCGTCCCGCGCAAAATGGCGCCATGAGAAGCAGCACAAAGAAGCTGGCGAGGGCGCCCTATTTTTGCAGGCCCCGGAAACAACCCCGCCCGCAAAGAGAATCCGGATAGATCTTCCGTACCTGTGTGATGTGTGCAGCCAGACGTTTCGTTCAACCCGTGAGCGTGAAATCCACAAGAAACTGCACATACAACAGGCTATACCTTTACCAAAGAGCCAGAATGCTCTGCCTTTACCAAAGGACCACAACACTCAGTCCCTGCCAAAGAACCTGAATACTGAGTCGTTGTCGCAGTTGTCGCAGGCTCAGAACGAATCTGCCGACGATAAGACTGACCAGGGTCTAGATGCGTTCACGTGCCCGTTTTGCTCACAGGGCTTCTCGTACAAATCGGTATACGTCCAGCACTTGAAGTCTCACGGCTTGCAATATAAGCGTTCTACACGGTCGTCGCGCAGTCGCACCCACGATATGCCACCAGAAGATACAAGACTTTGAGCTCAGTGGAAATGGGAGAGAAAGGGAAAGGAGAGATAAATTCGGCCTTACTGTTCTCTTCCGCCCTCCACTCCCAAACGCGGTCTCTAGGGAGAGGGGACTTGCTGTGATTGCTAAAGGTTGATGCTAATAAAGCAACTGGCTCGAGAAGCCCAAACATAGCAATGGGGGAACTCCACGGATCTTTTTCAGCAGTGCTTGTGCCATTGGTATGATGCAAGGACAGCTGCTCGGACACCCAGCAAGAAGAGCCAGAACGAGGCTTTGGGATACCGGTTATGGCCTCTTCATTCTTTTTTTTTTTCATGTCGGTAGCTTTGAAATCTTTCCCGTCGCCGTTGGTGCATCGGACTGCGAGGAGCCAGAGTCTTTGAAGGTGTTTCGGGGACCAAAGAAAAACGTCCAATATACTACTAAGGCCCACATTTGGACGCCAGCCACCAGGATACGGATGTTTTTTTTTCCGTTTCTTGGCAGGAAAACAAACACAATCTCAAGGTCCATAAATGCCATGACTCTTTATTTGCATTTGCACATTGCCTGGTCCGTGAAGGTGTCGTGGGCAGGAAAGTCCCTCTTTATGAATTCTAATGGAAGACTGAGCATAGAATGGCTGCAAGCACTTGCTGCCTACTCTTGGTGATGGCTGACCAAAGGCCGGTGTTCTAGGGGTCCGTGGGCCCTTAGTGGAATCGAGCATTAGACTTTCTTCATTTAGGGGTCTATGTGACGAAGCCAAGATGAAGAGTATGTGTTTCATTGGGTTGGGCTAATGTGTGACGGGCAATGAACTTGGGATCCGATGTCTCGTTCGTTTTCTGGACAAGCTCATAAATCTGGATACGGCAGACCAGCTGATAAAGTTCGTGACACGATATCCGAAATGTCCTAAAGCAATTACCTTTCGCTTTTGCCATGACGTGCGATCTAGCGGGAACTAAGACATGAACCCAGGTGTCCCACTCACTCAAGTAGTAGAGATTCATTCCGATTGCTGCCGATCCTATACTTGAAATAAAACAGAACATAAACCTATTTCCTGGCGAAAGACATGCACCAAAGAAGTCCTCTAAATGTCATAAATGAAAAAAAAGGTGCATTCAAGGAACAACATCTAATAAAGTCCATGCACCTTATCCATACCCCGCCGGCCACTTGATTATTGTTGTCCCCAGACCACCCTTAGTACACAACGAGGGCATGATCTAGACTCCATAGCCAGGGCCGTGACTGTGCAAATTAAGGAACTTGGCATCCCAGGTCTAGTATATGTTAATATAATGAAGTGTGCGATTATGGCGATCCCAAGCACTGGCTACAATCTCCACTAGCAATACAACTGGATCCATGATTAAAGTCTCATAATGCCGGCTGCAAGAGCCAGCCGGTGATGGAGTAGGGTACTTTCCCACCATACGGTAGTCTTTATCTGGAGGCACGTGCTTTCTTGCTGGTCAAGGAAGAATATTGTCTCCGTAAGCGCATAACTTGATGCGCCATAAATATGACGTAAATGCAAGCAGGCTCTACCAATACAGACGGACAGCATGCATCTCCAATCACAAGGAAAGATCCGCGCGCTCGTCAAAAATCATTATAGTAATGGGTCCCTAGAAACAAAAGCAAAATACCAAAAATGGAAAGGATACGAGGCTAAATAATTAAGTTGTGCATGTAGTAAAACCGAAACACAAACACAAGTAAAAATCCCAATACAGCTGCATCAACAAAACTAGACATATATATTCAGTCACACACACGAGCAATGGAACACAGTATATAAACACATATCCATGGCCATACAAATCGCCTACCGGTTATCTTCCGCAACCCTCGGGAAATGGTACTCCGGTCAGGCGATGAGCGCGGGTCCGGCACATAGACCGACAAAACACCCGTACATCTGAAGCTAACCTCCTTCGCCGTGCGAGCTAACTGACCGGGCGTGAATCTAGTATCAATTCCTTATATTCGACCTCTTCTCTCAAGTTCTTCCTGGCACCTTTTTTTTTGTGTATACTTAGACATATAATCGCGACACTGCATCTAACCGCTGGAACACGATCTAGAATCGGGTCTGCATAACGTCGTTCAGCAATCCCCCCTTACTTCAACCTCACCCCCCCCCTGAAACGGTATTTGCTGTCGCTAGGTTTCTTTGTGTCGTAAACACACACACACACACACACCCATATCGACCCATAGTCACAAACACATACACATATCATGTCCGACTCCTTAGTCAACGGCACAACCGGAGTAACGCTTCTTGCACCCGACGCGGCGCTCGTGGCACAGACGGCCGAATTCTACTCTAATTTCGCGGGCCTCGCGGCGACCAATAGCAGCGCCGTAAAGACCGAGATGGTGGGGCACGCGGGCCTCATGGTCTCTGTGGAGGTGGCGCCAGCAGTTACGCTGGCTGCTGAATTAGCCGCTCAGAGAAAGCGGGTGGCCGCGGAAGCCGCCTCAACCGACTGGCGCGCACGTTGCCTGCACGTGACCTTTGCTGTGGGTCGGCTCAATGCCGTGATCCAACGGCTCCGGGACGCAAAACACCCGGTTCAGATTTATCCGAACGAGTTGTACCCGACTGAGGCGTACCTGCTTGACCCATTGGGAAATATCGTCGGCTTCACATGCGCGCTGAACTTGTTATCCTTCAATCCCAAGGTCGAGAAGCTCCAGCAGCCCGCAGCTGCAGCCCCGACGCCCATGTCTGCGTCGGTTTCGATATCCCAGGGACCCGTTTCTTCAAACACGGTGCAACGCAACATCGCCATCATGACCCTGGGCGGTGATGCACCAGGTATGAACGCGTGTGTGCGTGCCGTCGTGCGCGCAGCCATCTTCCGTGGCTGCAAGGCCTACGCCATCATGGAGGGCTATGAAGGCTTGGTGCGTGGTGGGCCTGAATACATCCGTGAAATGTCCTGGCAGTCAGTCGAAGGGTACCTCTCTGATGGCGGAACCAACATCGGCACTGCGCGTTGTATGGCCTTCAAGCAACGCACCGGCCGTTTGCGTGGTTGTAAGCACATGATTGACGCTGGTATCGACGCCCTTATTGTCTGTGGTGGAGACGGATCCTTGACTGGTGCAGACTTGTTCCGCGCAGAGTGGCCATCCTTGATCAAAGAGTTGCGCGACTCTGGCGAAATCTCCCAGGAACAATTCGACAAACACAAGCACTTGAACATTTGCGGAACTGTTGGCTCCATTGATAACGACATGGCCACCACAGCTGCAACCATCGGCGCATACTCATCATTGGATCGTATTTGCAAGGCCATCGACTACATCGACGCTACGGCGAATTCCCACTCTCGTGCCTTCGTTGTCGAAGTCATGGGAAGACATTGTGGTTGGTTGGCGTTGATGGCCGGTATCTCATGTAGCGCCGACTACATTTTGATTCCGGAAAAGCCTTCTTCGGGTAAGGACTGGAAGGACCAAATGTGCAATATCGTGTCTAAACACAGGGCCAGAGGTAGAAGAAGAACCGTTGTTGTCGTGGCAGAGGGTGCTATCACTAGTGACTTGGAGCATATCAGTGCTGATGATGTCAAGGATGTCTTGGTCAATCGCTTGGGCTTGGACACTAGAGTCACTACATTGGGCCACGTGCAGAGAGGAGGAAAAGCAGTAACCTTCGACAGAGTCTTGGCCACTGTACAGGGTGTCGAGGCCGTGAAGGCCGTTTTGGAATCCACTCCTGACACCCCGTCTCCGCTTATTGGTCTCAAGGAGCGCAAGGTCGTCAGATTATCGTTAGTGGATGCTGTGAGAATTACTAAGTCCGTGGCAGAAGCCATTGAAAGCAAAAACTTTGACAAGGCTATGAAGTTGCGTGACACGGACTTCAGCGAATACTTGAAAAACTTCATGGCAATTAACTCCGCCGACCATGAAAAGCCTAGTCTTCCAAAGGAGGAGCATAAGCGTATTGCTATCATCAATGTGGGTGCACCAGCAGGTGGTATGAATAGTGCCATATACTCTATGGCCACTTTCTGCATGTCGCGTGGCCATACGCCTTATGCTATTCACAATGGGTTCTCTGGTCTTGCCAGACACGAGTCAGTGCACGTCATGGACTGGTTGAATATTGAGAATTGGATGTCTAAAGGCGGCTGTGAAATTGGAACAAATCGCAGTACTCCAGAAGAGTCTGACTTTGGCATGATTGCCTACTACTTCGAGAAATATGCATTTGATGGCTTGGTTCTTGTTGGTGGATTCGAAGCTTTTGAGTCCTTACACCAATTAGAAAGAGCTCGCGCCATGTTCCCATGCTTTAGAATTCCCATGGTATTGATTCCTGCAACACTTTCTAACAATGTTCCCGGCTCAGATTACTCTTTAGGCGCTGATACATGTTTGAATGCGTTAATGGATTACTGTGACATTGTTAAACAATCTGCGTCTGCCACAAGAAAGCGCGCATTCGTCATTGAGGTTCAAGGAGGAAACTCGGGCTACATTGCTAGCCACGCAGGCTTAGCATGTGGAGCACAAATCTCGTATGTCCCTGAGGAAGGCATCAATTTGAAACAGCTCGAGTGCGATATTAAGTCATTGACAGAGTCTTTCGCGACAGATTCGGACCACTTGACAAAAAGCGGGAGGTTAATTCTCAAGAGTGTAAATGCGTCGAAGGTTTTAACCACTGAGGTCATCGCCAAAATCATGAGACTGGAGTGTGACGATGCTTTTGACGTGAAAACTGCCGTGCCAGGCCACGTGCAACAAGGTGGTCTTCCTTCGCCAATCGATAGGACCCGAGCGTGCCGGTCTGCTGTGAGAGCTATCCAGTTTATCGAGGAATCTAGCCCCGATATTGAGAAGTATCGTTATGCTGAGGACTTCCACGCCGAGGACAAAAAAGTTGTCGCTACTGCGGCCGTCTTGGGAGTCAAGTCTTCGCATTTGCAATTCACGTCTATCAGACAATTGTACGACTACGAGACCGAGATTGGAAAGAGAATGCCAAAGACTATCTCGTGGCAGTATGCAAGAAATATTGCTGACCAGCTTGTGGGAAGAACTAAACTTTCTAGCCACTAGAGAAGCTTAGATGGAAAGTGCTACTTCCAAGAATCGTGTATAAAATAACACATCGTCATTATCATCAGAACAGTAGCATGCGATGTTGCATACAAGCGCGGTGCGACCAGTGCCTTGGGTTCACAACAATTTGGTAGAAAAGACCTCAGGAGCTCATGACTGTTGACCACATTATTTCTGCCCAAAAACGTATGTCAAATTTATTTCAGGCCGCGTAGATGACACAACAGCCACAAGAGTCACATTTTTTCAGGGAGAAGTCTACTCTCAATCGTCGAGACAACTAACATTCAGATTTGCTTAAACTATGCGAAGATAGCCAGCCATACACAGCTCTCAAAGACGAAATAATATCGGTTAACCAGCAGTATGTGGATTATATGAATAATGGAGGCCAAGCAACTGCCTATGAGCGCAGACAGGTGAAGAGCAACATGTGCAGATTATTTCAAGCGGTAGATAAGGCAGATGTAGAAGCAAATGGTGCACGTCTATGTTTTGTGGGCCCGCCTATACCGCCAAATGAAGCAAAACCGGAAGCCGTTAAGCTTCTGGAAGTAGATGTATACGAACCTCTGAAAATAAGCGGGAAAAAAGGTGAGGAAGTCGTCGTGGGACCCGGAGATGCCAGGCTGCATGTCTATCTTGAAAATATCGAACAAAGCACCATACTCAGTCCAAGAAAACCAGATCAATTGCCATGGTCACTTCATGGGCATAATCTAAGCAAATGTCAGGTGGCTCTCTCGTGCAACGGTCCCATCATCTTGCATGATATCGAAGACCTGGTGCTCATTCTCAAATGCCACCAGCTTCGGATTCACAATATGAAAAATTGCCAGATATATGCGGCCGTATCGAACGATAAGATCATAATAGAAGGCAGTAGCGGGTTGATTTTTCTGGGCTTTTTGGATGACCATTTATGTACACCGAGCTTTCTGGTTGACGACTTCGATTGGCCTACGTCTGAGACGACTAACCCACACTACGCAATGTTAAATCTGCCTAATAGAACAATGCTTGGTGATGCGGAAAATTCTGCTGTAACCCATTTGCTTCAAAAATGGGACGCTTTGGCTTTTGAGTGAAATGGTGATTTACCCGATCAATATGCTATGTAAATTTTGTGATGGCGATGGCAGTTCCTAAAGAGAATATCCTTTGAATATCGCGTAAGGAAATATGGGGCTTATGAGCACATATACAAACTAATGGAACTATAAGAGTTTGCTTTTATCACAAAAAGTACGAGTCGTATATACGAGACATCACTTATGGAAACATTCCGACTTTTTGTGGCATATTTTGAGTACACATCCTCATTGCGTCTCGTCGAAAACTTCTTCAACCATAGACTTGTGAGTTTTCAGTCTTGTGAGTTATTGTGGGGCAATGCGTTTCAAAGAATTTAGCGGGCTAGATCTGACGTGTTTTCACAGACGAAACGACAACAGTCCTCTGTGTTAGATTTTGAAAGTTGTCCCAACACACATGTAATGTTTATGAGCAAGCGGCTTTGAAGAGCCTGAGTCTGATTCATTAATATTTTATCTCTATTGGTACATTCACTTTTGTTGTATAAGTATGACTGTTGATTGATTCATCGAACAGTGAATCTTTGACCTGTAGGTTGCAAAATCTGCAATGAATTATTTTCGTGCCTTTTTTTTTTTTTCAAACGCACACTTCTTTGAAGTTTTTTTTCGGAACTCGAATGGCAGTTCATATGCTCAAACCGGTGGTTATGGTGCTATGGAGATATCTCGAATTCATTTATACGGGATGGTATGATAGAAATGGCGTAGTTTGGTATTTCAATTGAAAGGATTTGACCGCCCTATACTTACCGTAAAAGATCATCAGGACCCCATTTTAATTTTATCCTCGTTTATTTTCGTATTATTATAAAATATTTATCATTCCCTCCAAAGTTAAATGAAAAGTTCTAAAAGATATCTTTGATGAAAACAAAACCGCTCGCTGTAATGAAAAATTATACCGCAAAGAAAAACCATCTTCAAAAAAAGTGATCGAGATAGCTCTTTGAAGTAGATATAAACCAAATTTGTTAGGAAAATAGATATCGGAGAAATAATATAAAGTCTGGGGTGGTTGAGTGTCCTGTCCATACCCAATCTTAAACCTAGAATTAAGCTCTATTAGACTTTCCATTTATATACAAACATTTGGCTCAGTACATAGTGTAAACCAAACTATCGATTGAAATTGTTCTGTTGCAACGGTTTCTTTATTTACGAAGTTAAATGACTTACTATACCTATAATGAATTGCAATCGTTTTGTCGTCGCCAACAAATTTTGGGACTGAAAACTTTTTAATAATAAAACTCATATAAAAAAAGTCATTTCTTTAATTTGATAGAAGACGATGCAGAGAAAACGCACTTCACCAGAACTAAAAACGCAGAGGAACCAATAAAATGCATATGTGTAGATGATCACCCTAATGTATCTAAAGAATGAAAGGGGAGGGCTAAGTCTAACTGGAACCTCCTTCCCCATAATCTGCGAAAGACACTTATTTAGTAAATATCATTTTAATTCCTTACGATTGACTAACGGCAAGTACTATAAGCAACCAATTGTTATACCTCAGGATGTGTGGCTTATGAATTGGCGCTAAGAATCGAAGATGTTCAAGATTCGTAGCGGGATTTGTCAACATGTGCCCTAAAATTGAAAGATATTTTGAGAAGCATGAGCCTTCCGTCATATATGCGCCAGATGTTGACGACTTACTTGTGCAGCTAGAGTAATATTTCTCTTTTGCGGGGTTTATTTTGTAAGGGTTTCTAATGTTTCGCTTAAACTTACCAGTGTCACATATATGTTCATGAAGTCAGTTAACAACTCATCGTTTGTGACATCAATTACGGCCGTAATTTCTCCTATATCTGTTTGATTATATTTTTTCTGTGCAAAAAACCTTAAAAAAGAAAGCTTCTCTCCGGAAATGCCCATTTGAGCGTACTCAGTAAAAGTATTAGTGTTTTGCTTGGTTAAAAGATTTTCTATTTGCGGGGCCTAATCTTACTCATGTCAGCATTGATGGAGCATGAGGAATCTCTATTCTCATTACTACAAGACATCCATCCCCAAGATATGTATCCATGTAACAGAATCAAATGGTGATTGTGCCGGGACCGAGAGTCTGACACGAATTTGTCTATAACTTCACTGATATTGTCAGTGTTGGGACCCACAAGGCAGACCGAGAGTCTTCAATGCGAATGACCTTTGAAGAGTATAGCGCATCATTAGTCCTGTGGCAAGTGTTTGAATATAGCACTCCTTTAAGTCAAAAGATTCCAGCCATGTCAAGTAGGTGAATTTGTAAAGATTTGAGAATTCAACAGGATCCTGCGTCTGTGCATCTGAAGGACTTTCAAAAATATCATATTATGTAGCAACCTAAGACGGTGTCAAGCTCTGTCGCATAAACTCGACTTTAACTCGGTTAAACAATTGTAGTTGTGGAGTTTAAACTTTCCTAAGCACCCGATTTAGTTGAATCCTAGTACTAAAAAGAATAATCCAGAGTTTGGGGTGTATTAGTGTTCTACTAAAAGGCCAACCATAATCGCTTTAAAGATGCTTCCAAGTATCTACGATGAGCACAAGTCTACTGTTTCAAGAAAATTGTTTTGAGTTTTTGGCAGTCCTTCATAACGATTTAATTGCTATTAAGGGTTGATAACAATCAATTAAGTGACCTTTACATACGTGTCATTGTTTTCGTATGAAGATAGCGGGGGTAACAAAAATGAAGGAGATAACGGAAGTGGACCTGCGCATAGAGAATGTTTTTTTTTCCAGCTCCACATAAGACCGATTCTTTAAGTCAAAGCAGCCCTTTATTATAGCTAATAAAGAGTAAAGCGCAGCAATTTAAGGCAGGTGGTACGAAGAGATATCTTGTCGCACAGTGCCCTTAGGTCACAGGAAATACGATGTGACCGAACCCCAATGGGACCTTTGGCATTAAATTTTCTGGGCGCTACTTCAAACCCTAGCAGTCACGTTTGTAGATTTGGATCCGAGATAGTATGGAGTATCAAAGAAAACGAAAATGCAGGACATCCGTAGATGCTGCTTGGGGCCACGCATGTATACCGTTCTCCTTTAATACAAATGTCCTCAGTAGGCAAAAGGTGCAGCGAAAGACTCATGCCACATTCCTATGTATGCATTTTGTCCCCTGAGGAAGATATGCTGGCTTTAGGTTGTAGAAATAGCAGCTTCTCTACACAAAAAGTGAACCGTAAAATATGTGCCAGCTAGGGTTTTTGTTTACTTGTTTCTTCAGGGAAAATGTTCAAAGACACATAAATTGCCGTAAGAAAAATGGCTTGAAGTATGTACCGTTTATGACGATTGTTCTGTACTTTCAAGGAAATAGCCGTTCATGCATGTACGAGATCCAGATATGGGATTTTGAGTTGTTTCTTTACAGGGAGTTCCACGGGCACGCGTGTATCATAAAAAATGGCATCGCTCTGAAACTCGTTCAGAATATGAGTATCATGATAGCCTTGACCTACGAGTTTGTAATGTGGTGCTGAAGTTGAGTTATGCTACGCTGCATGGCTAGACGACGGAAGGGTCACATCGAAACACAAAGACTGGCAGGGCATGGGGCACACGCCAAGACTTGGTATTTGTTTCTAAATCATAAAATATGGTATTTTTGCTATCCTACGGGCTATGGTTGGTGGAAATTAATACATTGATTGCTGTCACCTAAGTGAGTTACGCAATAATTCACGCAAGGCGTTCTGCACGTGTCCGCATATGGGCGCGGCCTGTGGCTGCAAAAAACATTTATAGAAAAAATAAATAAATAAAACACTCGCGCAAGACTAATGGTATGAGAGCGGAGTGCGCGCCACCCGCCATATCCGCGCACACCCGCGTTTACCCTACACTTGCCGCTGTGACCCGCGGTATACCGGCACTTGCCGTGGCGCCGCCACTTTCATCACCCGTCAGAACCCGCCAAAGACCGAGATAACCGGAGCCACGCTTCTTCAATGCCTTCTGTCCTTAGCCGTACTTAAACCACGGCTTTCCTCCTTTGGCATGTTATAATCTGCTGTGCTAACAACAACAACAACAACAACAACACTATCTCTGTTTCGTGTTTCTTGTCTTGGTTACTACTTCGCAACATTGCACTTTTAAATTCTCACAGCATATCATGGCACCGGTCATCACCAGCATGCCATCCGAGGAAAACCTTTCTCACCCGGCCGCGGCCAATGAATTTATGCCCTTGGGCGAGTATCTTTTTTTGCGGGTATGCGAAGCCAACCCGCGACTCCGGTCAGTGTTTGGCATCCCCGGCGACTTTAACTTGGCGCTCTTAGAACACCTCTACCTGGACAAAGTGGCCTCAAAGGTGGAGTTTGTGGGATTCTGTAACGAGCTTAATGCGGCGTACGCGGCCGACGGTTACGCCAAAGGCACGGATGGCTTGAGCGTATTGCTTACAACCTTTGGTGTGGGCGAGCTCTCGGCCCTCAACGGCATCGCCGGCGCGTTTGCCGAGTATGCGCCCGTGCTCCATATTGTTGGCACGTCATCGACGCGCCAGAGTGCCCAGGCCCGCGGGGCCGGCCCACATGACGTCCGCAACATCCACCACTTGGTGCAAAACAAGGATGCGCGGGCAGCGCCCGACCACGACGTGTATAAGGCGGCGATACAGAGTTTCTGCGTGGCGCAGGCATCATTGAGCCACGATGCCGCGGCCAACGCCGACCTCATTGATGAAGTTTTGGCAGCAGTCGTGCGTGAGCGCCGGCCAGGATACCTCTTTGTGCCCAGCGACGTGTCAGGTCTCGCGGTGCCCCGTGCACGCTTGGCCCAGCCGTTGGACGTGGGCGAGCTCACGGACGAGGCACTGTTGGCAGAAGTGACGACACGTATTTTGACGAAGTTCTATGCAGCAAAGCGGCCGGCAGTTGTGGGTGACGCGTTGGCAGATCGCTTCGGTGCCCGTGCCGCGGTAGACTCGCTTGTGGCGGCGCTCCCGCCCAACTTCGTGCGCTTGTTCTCTACGTCCCTCGGCCGCAACATTGATGAAAGTTTGCCGAACCACTTCGGCGTGTACGCGGGGCGCCTCTCATCAGACCCCGCCGTCGTTGCGGCCGTGGAATCTGACACGGACTTCTTGTTGGCGCTCGGCTCCCTAAACAATGAGATCAACACGGGGGGCTACTCTGCAGACGTCAGTCGCATCCGTGACTACGTCGAGGTGCACCCGGACTATGTTTTGATTGACGGTGAGTACATAATGGCCAAGGACCCCGCGACCGGCGTGCGCAGGTATGCGTTGGTCGACTTGGTTGCACGGCTTGCCGCCGACTTCGATCCCACCAGGCTTGTGTACAACATCCCGGGCACCTCCATCGGTTCCAGGCCTTGCCTCAGACGCTGGGCCCACAATGAACATGCAGAGCTGCCGGTGCTCACGCAGAACAAGTTGATTGACTTCTTCAACCTGTACTTGCGCCCAAATGACATCTTGGTCGTCGAGACGTGTAGCTTCCTCTTCGGTGTCTCGGACCTCCGTTTCCCGCGCGGCGTCAGCTTCATCTCCCAGAGTTTCTACGGCTCAATCGGCTACGCACTCCCGGCAACTTTTGGTGTCGCCAGGGCCCAACACGACTTAGGTACCAACAAACGTATTGTCTTGGTCCAGGGTGACGGCTCCGCCCAGATGACCATCCAGGAATTGTCCACCTTCTTGCGCTACGAAACTCAGGCTCCGGAGATCTTCCTTCTCAATAACGAGGGATACACTGTCGAGCGCATCATTGAGGGTCCAACGCGCTCCTATAACGACATACAGGCTACCTGGGACTGGACAGCGTTTTTCAAAATCTTTGGTGACATTAACGGCGACAAGCATGATGCCTGCAAGATAAACTCAGCGGCAGAGTTAGAGGCTCTTGTGGGTCAGAAAAACAGCGATAAGATCCGCTTCTACGAGCTCAAATTGGCAAAGCTCGATGTGCCTCAAAGATTCAAGACCTTGCTTGGGAAATAGGCTTTGTGAGAAGTGGGCCATCTGGAGATGTTCCGCATTAAAATTTAGAAAGACTCGCTGTTAATACCTTAGACACACATGAGTGAGCAAATACACTACATCAGTATGGAAAAGCTGCTTCATCTGCTTTATCAAACTTATATCAGGCTTTGTCCAGTTAATGCTACTGGTGAACGAGAAAAACATAGATTTACGGTCGCCTTCCGTCATGGCACTCTTTGATTTAGAGAAGCCAATGGCTTCAGTGCTTACTTTGTTCATTATTCCAGGAATGTTAAGGCATTCAACTCAGTAGGCCCATATGTTATCTTTTGATCTGAAAAGCTGTGTGTTACATACTTTCAACAATATTCGATTTTTTTCCTGATCTTCGAAGGGAATGCTTTAAAGCGAACTATAAAGTAAGTGAAACTTTACTATCTTATACACAGGTGGAGATAGTAGGGCTGAATCAGAAATAAAGTTTACCGGACTATTTTCAAGAGCTCAATATCGAGTCTTATTTTCTAAGTTTAGTCTTCCAAATTGCTTCTATGTATACATTGGAGAGTATAGACATCTTGGTTAAATTGAACTTTATCTTTCAAATATTTGAACTTTTTAGTGCTACTTGGAATATCAAAATTGCAATCCACCCATGGAGACACGGGGTTTGACTGTCTAAATACCTTAGCCACTATTTCAGGGTAAAATAGCTTTTAATATTCAAATGCATCAACGAGGTATTTGCCAAGTATGCTCCCATATTACAGGTAATATTGATTACATTCAAAAACTACTCAAGAAAAGCATTCGCTGTTTATTTTCGTGATATAAAAAATATCCAGTACTTGACCAAAACCAAAACGCATTGTTGTTTATACCGTGATTGCTTCTCTTCACCCATTCTTGTAAAGCTCTATTTTTCCAGGAATCCATATACCTACATTTCAAATACGATCTCATTACATTGCGTCTTAGTCTTAGTGTATTTTAAAAAACAGACTACCAGCTTGTTATTAGTATTGCGTGAGATTTACCAGTCCCTTCAAGAGTACTGCAGATGTCATTGGAGATAGAGCTGAATGCTGAAGCCATATAGTCTTAAAGCTATCTTGCTAGTTATTTCTGTCGCTTGAATTATAGTGATTAGCAAGCAAGATATATCGCCAAGTGGACCAGTAGCTGTTAGTTGTATTTTGTTAGAAAATGCCGTCAAAATCAAGTTAAATCTGCCCCATGCTTATAACAGAAATATCAAAACGATTGTGAGTGACGTTATCGCTATATACGTAACAAAGTGATGTTTGTCACGGGTACTTTCAAAAGATATTTGAACCTTTTGTCTTTCTGGAAAACAAAGAGACTAGCTTAGACATACTTACTTTGGGGACTAAATTGATTGCTAAAAGATGTTTCCTACCGACTCATAGCCAAGTATAGGGGGTGTTTACCAGTTTTAAGAGTATGCTTTTTAATCGACACTTATAATAATAACATATTGAAAAAAAAGAATAATACACATCTTTCCCATTCGTGAAACATGGCATACCACAGAGTTTCCAAAGAAAAATGGTATATTTTATTTTATTTTATTTTGACGACACAAAAAAAATTATGTGCATGAACGAAAATTCCATCTTTACCCCATATATCTTATAGCTTTTTTTTTTCCGGTGGAAGAAATCACGATCATCGGCAACAGGTATTAAACATTCATTTGTCATATTCTCTTACATGGGTTTTGTCCCAAATATGACAGAAAATATGACAAAGAGTATTATCATGATGACTCAAAGTAAAAATTCAGCCAGATGATACGTAATATGGACGTACTTGCACATCAACTTCTGAAATAAACATACATATATATTTATCTTTTTTAATAACTTCTATCATTCAAAGTTGGAAATAACTAGAGACATACATCACCATGCTAATATATCCAAGATTATTGTCCATTTTACATGGTCTGTTGTGGGAAGGGGGTTGATAATGACCCCGTCAAAGAAAGTGAATCTTCAAGTATGAATCTTTTTAATACGTTTTCAACATATCTCAAAACTAAGGACAGATAAAGATCTGAGTAACGTATGTTTTAATAGACTCTAGACAGATACGTGGAATTTTGTCAGTATAAATAACATGTTAGTTTCATAATGAATGTTGTATGTTCGATCGAGCTACGTCTTCTTTCAAGTAAGTTGTTGTGCTATACAAACAGATAAAACAGCTTCTTGGAGAACAAAGAGAAAGAAAAACCTCTAGAGAATACATCAATGTTGATCATCAAGTACATATGACAAAGAAATGAAACATTGGCCAGCGCTAAACCCTTCTAGTACGTTAACAAAGATATTTGGGTCTCTTGCTTCCTCTACTAGGCATCCTTGCCTAATTTATAGTCAACTATTTATTCTGAGTGAGCATTATATGAAGAGATTGGTTGCATTAAAAAAACCTGCTTGTACTTACTCAGTCTTTTTAGTTACATATATGAGCAAAGAGAAAAAACACCATGTATGTACTGATCAACAATGAATATATTTCTGTTATGATATATAGCAATAAAAGTTTTTAATAGAAGCATCAAGAAGCTCCTTCTTAATACGAATCTCGAAAGCTCTTTTGCACTCATACTAAGTTTAATTAATTAAATTTACGCAAAGTATTTATCCCGGTTTCAAACAACAGTAGACGTTGGTGAGTTGGATGTTTGCTTTGATTTTGAATGCAACTTTCTGGGCCATGTATGGCTTCCTGGGATTTTCAAATAAAAAAAAAAAGGTGTGGATATAAAAGTATTAATCAATACTACCCCTTCACAAATTACAAACCACCAAGACACAGTACGTCCAAAAAAGATGTTATAATAATACGGCCCATAAATTTGGCAACTGTTCATAAACATCTAAATTACACAGCAGGAAAAAATATGGCTTTATTTTTTCTTGAACGGTTTGGGGTTTAAATTTCTTACATAGACGCTTCTCTCTTGTATCCATATCAAAAATAGCACCTTTCCCTTATCGGTTTGAATTGTATGTTGTTCTCTGTATCTTCATGTGTCCATCCTATGAAACCGCGCACCTCAGTTCTGGCAAACCCAGAACATGAATCGGTAACCATTCATACTTGGATGTGGTCTCTGAGCTGATATTATAATCTGCGAATGTATAAAGAAGATCCAAAGAGATCATTTGCGAGATGTTGAATTATTAAGTCAGTTAAGGCTCGCTGATGCTGCCAGGTTCTATCTTCTGCTTATAGCAATAAGTCATGCTTTGTTGTCAAATTCTATGCGCAACCTATTACATCCACCTCATCCTTGTTTTCATAATTCTTATCGACCCATAAAAACAAGGGCTCTTTAAGTTTACGATTTGCATACACAACTCTAGATTTCAGGACGACACGTAAGACCTACCCTTCGAGCAAGAACTGATCTTGAGCATTGATCGACCGGTATCCGGAATGATAATCCCAGTGAAGAATTGAGACACCATAATGCTTCCAAGGAGCTAGAGGAATTATTACTGTGTATGATCCATAATGATTGCGAGATCGCCAATACCGTGACATAGCACTGGCGTAATTGCAGAAAAAAGAATAGACAATGAACGATACCCGTCCCAAGTGCTTAGACCCTATAATACGTCCGCTAATTAGGTGCCCCAAGGTCAATCCAAAGACATGAATGTACCCCAAGGTCAATCCAAAGACATAAATATGTACCACAAAACTACTTCACAAGTCTTTAAATACCTTGAAATACGCACGCCCCTTGCACTTGCAACATCAAAAAGTGCGTGCTCTGACGTAAGCACCAGTCCGGCAGACCTGCAGGAACTTTTCACTTGGGCCTCGGCGCAACCTCCAATGACAGGCTACTAGACCAATACGTGCACAAGTCCTAGCACCACATTAAAGTCAGTGTGTCCTTCGGAACCTTAGACCGGCTCTCTAGCTCCCTAAAACTATGTTTTTTTTTTTTTTTTTCAATTTTTAACTATGCCCATGGTCGGCAGCGTGCATGAGCGCCCTCACCAATAAAACAAAATCCCAAAATACCCCGCTGCGTAGACCCGAGGCTCCACACCCCACACTTCGCGCTTGCGGGCTGAGTCTCTGAACATATAAAGGCAGCACCTTCCACTTATACCACCCAGGTCTGTGCCTTACATTAAACACAAGTTTTCGGGTCGCCAAGTGTTACTTTCACAACTACAATCCACGTTTTTTTTTTCTTTTTTTTTTTTTTTTGCACAGCCACTTCTGCCCCTCCTGCTTCTCCTGCTTCTCCTACATCCACGCCATGTCGTCTGTATTTGCATCTCCAAACTCGGCGTCGGTGTTCCGATCGCTTAGCGAAACTGGTCTCTCGTTCGAGGATCTTTTGAACAGGCATATTCCACTCAAAGATGGTGCCAACTCTTTAGCAGTTCCCGGCACCGCTGAACCGGGATACTCGCCTGTGTTCCGCAGTGCTTCCGTGCCCAGTCTTAAGAAAACCGTGCTTCCGGAGCTTCAGACGTACCATGACATATGGAAGAACTCTGTGCGCAATTTCAGTACAAGACCAGCGCTTGGCTGGCGGCCATACGACTACAAAACAGGGGTCTCTGCGCCTTTCTACGAGACACGGTCATACGCCGATGTGGACCAAACCAAGATGCGCTTTGGCGCAGGGCTCCTCCGCTTGCTTCAACACAACCCCTACAAAAACAGTGCCTTTGAGAGTCACTTGAAAATCGACCGCCATTACATGGACTACGCTTCGTACAACGCGGAAAACCTCTCATTCGTGTTGACTATGTTTCTGGGCAACCGCGCCGAGTGGGTGATCACTGATTTGGCGTGCGCCGCATACTCAATCACAAACACAGTCTTGTATGACACATTAGGAGTAAATGTCTCGGAGTACATCTTGGAGCTTGTGGAGTCACCCGTTATCGTGGCGTCCTTTGCCCACGTCGAGAGCATCTTGGAAATGAAGCAAAAGTACCCCAACGAGCTTGCTGCGCTTGTCTGCGTGGTGTCCATGGACCCTTTAAATTGCCACTCAGACGCTGAAGCCCAAGCGCTTGTCGACCGCGCACACGCATGCCTGATTGAGCTCTATGACTTCGACCAGGTATGTGGTGTGGGCCGGATCTTTCCTCACGAAGAGACTCCTCCCCCCACGGACGCAATCTATACTATCAGTTTTACTTCAGGCACCACGGGCCTGAACCCCAAAGGTGTGGTATTATCGCACGAATTGACGGCTGCTGGCATCACGTTCACTATCTGCAACGTGCCACGGATCAAGGATGATGTGGAGATGGTCTTCTTACCTCTTGCCCATATCTTCGAGCGTCAGTCGTTGGCGTGCACGCTCTCAACCGGTGGTCTCTGTGGATTTCCGCAGCTCAACGGTACGCCGCAGTCGTTGCTTGATGACCTCCGTGTCCTCAAGCCAAAACATATGTCCAACGTGCCAAGAGTGTACACAAAGCTCGAGGCTGCGATCAAGAACGCCACAATTTACCTGGACCTGGCTGTGAAAAAGACTATCTTCTCGCATGTCGTGCAGACAAAGTTAAATCGCCAGACCAGCGATGGAGCAAAAGGAACCCACATGGTCTACGATGCGCTTTTCATCAGCAAGGTGCGCAAGCTCTTGGGTTTTGAAAACATGGAGTACTGCATCACTGGCCTGGCACCGATTGCACCGCTGACCATCCGCTTCATGAGAGCCGCTCTCAATGTTGGCTTTGCCCAAGGCTATGGCTTGACCGAGCTGTTTGCCGGAATGTCTTTTGGCGACCCTTTCGAAAAAGCTGCTGAGAGTTGTGGTGCACCTGGAGTCGCAAGCGAAATTAGAGTGAAGGAATTGCCCGACTTGGGATACACGCTAGATGATCCGCGCGGCTATATGGGCGAGTTGCAGCTTAGGGGCCCTCAGATCTTTACAGCATATTACAAGAATGAAGAAGAAACACGCAAGAGTTTTGATGGTGAGTGGTTCTCGACGGGCGATGTGGCGCGTATCGACCGCACCACGGGCCGCCTTTACATTGTTGATCGGGTCAAAAACTTCTTCAAATTGTCTCAAGGCGAGTACGTGACTCCAGAAAAGGTAGAGAATGCATATCTCTCGGCAAACTCCATCCTCACGCAGTGCTTTGTCCATGGAGATTCCACTCAGAGCTTTTTGGTGGGAATCGTGGGGGTCGACAGAGGGAATCTCGTGGCATTTTTGAAGCACACGTGCAAGATACAGGGCACAAGCAAAGTGCTGGACGAGATGCTTTTGAATGAGGTCCGCAAGCCCAAGCACAGGAGGTTGCTTCTCCAAAGCTTGAATAACAATGTTGCGGGCTTGTCGGGCTTTGAGCGCTTGAAGAACTTGTACATTGAATATGAGCCGTTGACGCTTGAAAGAGGCGTCATCACACCCACCGTTAAGCTTAGGCGTCCTGTGGCAGCCAAGTTCTTCAGAACACAGATTGACGACATGTATGCGGAAGCCTCTTTGCTTGACTCCAAGCTTTAATGTAATTTGACGAACCAAAAAATGGCATCTAGCTATTTGAGAGTTGTAAAGACGTCTTTGCCTTGTCCATCTGGTGGCCATGTGCTGTGGATGGTGATATACGATCATGCTGATATCTTTCGAGGGCGGGCTCCCAGCTTCATAAACAAAAATAAACGAATCTTTTTATTAATGGAGTGGCCACATTCGTTGAAACCCAAAACCCACTGCGAAAACCCTGGTTTTCTGGCACGTATATGCGCGAGTGTTGTTTTTATGATCCATCTAGCTATAGAAGTAAATGATAAAACGGAAGGACAAAAAGACAGTGGGATGAATGCTTCCTATTCGGCACGCCTTCCTCTGCCTCCTTTTTCTGGGAACCCTTTAGAGCCGAAAATTCGAGGTATATCGAGCATATTCCATCCATCGAACCCATGTACAAAAGCATTTTCTCATTTACACCCACATCACGCAACGCATCGAGCAACTTTGGAGCCTACACTCCGAACTTGAAACCACGAAGATGTTGGATTTGCATGAGGAAGCTTGCCGCACTCGAGCCCAATCTCAACCCCCCATCTCAAGCTGGATGCATCAAGACAATAACCATTCAAAAAAAAAAAATTTTATTTTTCTTAAGCCAAAGCGGATTGTCACAAACCTACTGAACTAGCTTTTGCAAGCATGACAATTACCGTGTTCCAAGACATATCCACGGACCCCAACCCAGAAACATGTCGCACGTGACCCTGTCCACGTGATGTTAACGTACATCGCGAAACCGCCTTCACCTGTGTTCTCATTTTCATGCCGATACCCCAAACAAAGCACTTAAAAAATATGGTACGTATGCCGTCACACTCTCTCCCGCTGGGCAGATGGTGGAAGAGAATATCCCAAAACAACACTAACAGCTACAGACGTCTACTATAGCCACGACATCCACGCAGACACGCGACTTGAACGGGCTCTCATTGATTGCATCGCACTCGCACATTTCGGGACTTGGTTTGGACGACAACTTGGTACCGAAAGCATCCGCGCAAGGCATGGTGGGCCAGCTCAAGGCGCGGCGAGCGGCAGGGCTCATTTTGAAGATGGTGCAGGCGGGCCAAATTGCCGGAAGGGCGGTGCTTATTGCCGGGCCACCGTCGACCGGTAAGACGGCGATAGCCATGGGTCTCTCTCAAAGCTTGGGAGAGGGCGTTCCATTCACAGCGATAACAGGATCAGAGGTTTTCTCGTTGGAGCTCTCGAAGACGGAGTCTTTGACGCAGGCGTTCCGCAAATCGATCGGGATCAAGATCAAGGAGGAAACAGAGATTATCGAGGGTGAGGTGGTGGAGATCCAGATCGACCGTTCGCTCACCGGGGGTCACAAGCAAGGTAAGTTGACCATCAAGACCACGGACATGGAGACAATCTACGAGTTGGGCAACAAGATGATCGAGGGTTTGACCAAGGAGAAGGTGTTGGCGGGCGACGTGATTTCGATAGACAAGGCTTCTGGAAAGATCAGCAAGTTGGGGAAGTCATTTGCACGTGCGCGGGACTACGACGCCATGGGCCCTGAAACAAAGTTTGTGCAGTGTCCGGAGGGAGAGTTGCAGAAACGCAAGGAGGTGGTACACACCGTGTCTTTGCACGAGATCGATGTGATCAACTCGCGGCAGCAGGGCTTCTTGGCGTTGTTTTCGGGTGACACTGGCGAAATCCGCTCTGAGGTGCGCGACCAGATTAACACAAAAGTCGCTGAGTGGAAAGAGGAGGGTAAGGCCGAAATCGTGCCCGGCGTGCTTTTTGTTGACGAGGTGCACATGTTGGACATCGAATGCTTTTCGTTCATCAACCGCGCGTTGGAAGACGACTTTGCGCCAATCGTGGTCATGGCCACCAACAGGGGCGTGTCGCCGGCCCGCGGCACTAACTACCGGTCGGCGCACGGCGTGCCCATGGACTTATTGGACCGGTCGATCATCATCCACACCGCCCACTACTCCGCGGATGAGCTCCGCACAATCTTGCTGATCCGTGCCACCGAAGAGGAAGTTGACTTAAGTGCTGATGCGTTAGCGTTGTTGACCAAGATTGGCGAGGAAACCTCGTTGCGGTATGCGGCAAACTTGATTGCGGTCTCGCTGCAGCTCGCAGCGAAACGCCGTGCCGAAAGCGTCGATTTGCCCGACGTGAAGCGCGCGTACCTGCTCTTCTTAGATTCCAAGCGGTCCGTGCAATTTGTTTCGGAGTTTGCGGCACAGTTTATCGACGATAATGGCAACGCATCACTCGCTGCCAAGCCCAACAACAGCAAGCCCAACGACGACGCCATGCATACAGATTAGCTTTGTGGTGCAACAACGAATGTATATTACCCAAGAATCACCCCCGCACTGAATACAAGACCACGCCACGGCAGGCCACGATAAGGGTGTATGAAAGTATGTAGTATGTAAAAGTGGACGAACGCAGCCCTAGAAAGGCACAGAGCATCAGGGGCAATAAGAAGAAGGAGATACAACAGCACCGCATAGCAGCAGTTCTGGTCATGCGCCCTTGGTGTTCAAGATCAACGCAATGATCAAGCCGTACAAGCCCAAGACCTCGGCAAAAATCAAAATCAACACAATGCCCACAAACAATCGAGGCTGGTGCATGTACTGCCGTACTCCCTCGTCGCCCACAATGCCGATCGAGTATCCCGACGCCATACACGCAAGCCCCACCGAAAGACCACATGCCAAATGCATGATTCCCTTAAAGAGAGAGTACTCCTCAGACGGATTCAATCCACCAGCAATCAACACTGACACCACTAACCCGTATACAGAAAGAATTCCCGATAAGACCACGGGGATCAACGATTTCATAATGAGCTCCGGCTTGAACGTGCCGATACCGGCAATACCAATACCCGATTTCGCTGAGCCCACGGCCGCGCCAACACAGGAAAAAACCATCGACGCCGCACAGCCGGCAAGACCCAAGAAGGGTGCAAAAAGCGGGTTGAGCTCTTCACTCGTGCTCATATTTTCTCGTGTTAAAAAAATGTGCAAGGTGCTTGGGAACTAGCAATTTTGTGAGGTGCCCTGCGTTGATAACAGGTGAGCGAGCAAGGGAGGTCGTGCGCGCACCTAGATGTACTTATTCGAAACGCCCTTTCCCGTATAGGTTGTTGTTTGCACTGTGTTTTTTCGTGATATTGAGCTCTTTTTATATTTTTTGTGTTGGGCCAATGGTTCCTGAGATTACAGATTTTCGGTACGTGCCTAAAAAATATCAAAACACAGCGTCTTTCATGAAGCCTTCACAAGGCCCCTAATTAAATGAGCATGTTACCTGCAGGCATTTGTCCGAAACATGGGGCGTTGACCTGGCGTCCTTGTTTCCATTAATTTTGTTTTTTCAGGTTTGAAAAATAAACCGACAAGGTTGCATTTGCAGCAGCACAATCTGCCACCCCAAGTTCTCTGCTAGAGATTGGGGACAATGTCTGTTTTGATGCTCGTGGGTAACCGTATCAGAAGAATATGCTGAATCGAAAGCTGGTGGCCCGGCACTTTAGTCCATATTCTTGCTGGGGTCGTGGGTAGAATTGACAAGTTTTCTCAGCAGCCAAACCCTTGCAGAGAAAGTAGGAGAAATTCCAACGTGTGCCTTTACGAATTTGCGTTGAATGACCTTACAAGATTGGCCAAGAAACAGCAAAATCGAAGAGCTGTTTTTTTTCTAATCGATTAACATTCGTAGAAACTGAGGAAGGAAAATCAGAAAAACCGAATACATTCACAAATTTTATCAATATTATTTACTATTTTTTGAAATTCATCATCTTTTGTCTGTCGCGAAACAAAAGTAAAAATTTAGAGAGATTTTAGAGAGAAAAAGAAATGGCACCGACTATTTACAGTCAACATGGGTCCGCTTCTTCGGCATCACCAGGATTTCAAGACTGAGGCACAGTTATGTACAAAACACCAAAAACAAAAACAAAAACAAAAAACGAAGAAACAAAGTACACTTAACGCGGAGGAGCTACCCAAGCGACCGAGTCGCACCCGTACATCTCGTATCACCATCACAACAAGACGGAATCAACCATACCCCGCCTATCAGTCGAACACCACCTAACTATCCTGGCATCCATTCTTCACGCTTTTTTGTATACTGAAAATATACAATGGGTGCATATGACCACTATACGAAAATTCTGTTAACGAAGAACGAGCTTGCACACGTGTACCGCCAGATCTTCTATGCGTCACAAGAAAAATTCAAAAAGCTTCTCCCAGGATGTGCCTCTCACGATGAGTTCCTGATGCAAGTTCAGAACATGATGAGCGCCAATCTCGAGGCCACTTTCGAGAAAGCAAGATACGCGTTGATTGTCGACGGCCAGGATTTGGCCGAGCACGATGTGCACATGAACACGCTCCTTTCTATCGAGGAACGGGAGGAAGTAGTGCCGTTCGACACAGAACTTAACCAGCAACTACGGGACTTGATCAAACAAGTAGAGACAGAAACAACCGAGGTCACACAGCTCCGGCGTGAATTGCCTCAGGAGGCGCGGGCCGCCTACGAGAAATTGGTGTCGTCCATAGATCAGCAGGTGACCGACTTTGTCAAAGAGTCCACAGAGGCAGCCGACGCAGTTGAAAACGGCACGCCTACAGATGCTCAGGTGGTAGAGCTTTTAGATGTGTTGGCAAGGGACCATGGACTGGTCGAACACGCGGACAATATACGCAAACGGTTCCTGGAAAGCTTGCAGAACCTCTATGCCCTAAAAAGAGAGCTCCCGCAACTCCAGAACGAGCTCCAGAACTGCGATAACTCGACAAAATTCTTGATGGATGTGTACGAGAAAGTCAGATCGGAACCAAGGGTGTTTGACTGAGACTGTAGTCTAGGTGGGAGAGCGGGGACACGGACACTTTGAAACAGGACATGGCTCATGCAAACGACATAGCCGTGAGCCACTGTCAATTTTCATTTCGACCTTACTGGCAGTGCTGTAAGCGTTGGCATTATTGATAGGGTTCGAAGATAAGATTCCAGCCATCTCGTCGTGAGTTCCCAATCTCTTTGATCTACTTGTTGTAAATGATGTGGATATAACAACATGTGCCAGCGATTGAAGATATGACTCTGAATGTCATATTCCCACTGCGTCCATGTATATGTTTACTATAGTGTATGCTTAGAATTGTGACCGGTCATGCACTGAACCACGCCCAGACAACGGTACACCTCGTGCACTGGGAGTTTGACAGACGAAACAACATGAGTTCGTTTTGATATATCCATGTGCACTTTAATTGGTGTCTGTTGATCAAACAATCCCAGCTTGATCGACCTAAGAGTGTACATTCTTCACTGTATGAGAAGTGTTTTTGAAACATTTGTCCTTCGTTGTCCAAATATACCAACTGAAAATCATACATGGCATTCGAAGGAATTTTCTGGGTAGTAGGATTGCTTTTCATGCGAAACATACATTCCATGCAACCGGTAATACCAGTGATAAAACACAGTTGGGAATATCCAATCGACACAAGCCCATTGAAAAAGAGGAAAATAGGAGAAAGGGGAGGGGGGGGGGGGGGGGGAACTAAAGCTGAAAGTATGGTGCTAGTGATGATTCACGAAACATCCGTGCGGCACACTATATTTCTGGTTCACAATATGCATTTCAGGGGAAAACAATATACACAGAGGGGTTTGTTGCATTCTGGGGTTGTTCATAAATATTTATGTGCCGTTTTGTGGGATTAGGCTAAATCTCGTATGCTAGATCTTTTCTGATTCTCAAGCTCACAAAACTAAGAAATTGTATACATTTATAAATATGGATCAAGAGACAGCCGGGATCCATTGGTTTTAAGGTGGAGACTTTGCCGTGTTACCGTGTTACTGTGTTACCGTGTTATTCCCAAATGTCAAACTAGTTGTGTCGCAAATAGTGTTATTTTAATCTCCAACCTGGCATTGATTTTGAATCATGCGGCGCTACTAACTTTATCTGCGCCCCTTCTCTTGCTTATTTTCTTATTCTGGTCCTCGAGTCACATCAATGGAGGCCACAAACCATTCTGGTTATCTGGAGACTTATCCACACAATTTATACAAGTATTAACCAACCCAACACGGCTCGGGTATTGGGGCTCGAGTCAAACCACTTCACGTCGTTTCTCTAATATTTGCTCGTTTCGGTTACAGAGATCTATGCGCAACACACAGGTACGTATTTAAGGTATGAATCTTCTAAATGTATCAATAAGACTCGTATCCTGAGACATATTTTTTTTCTTCCCGTCATGTCTATCAGACGTAGAGGCAGAAGGCACAACTGGAATGGTCGGTGTCGCCCCAGCCCAAGGCTATGACAAATGGCTCGCTCCAACCGATTAAAGGCTAATAAACATGCAAGCGAAAATTAAAGTTGAAATGCTCGTAGTGACCAATGCGGAAATTTTAATGGCTCGTTTCCACATGCCGTGATGAAAAAAAAAACGATAAAAAAGAAAAAAAAGTATAATTGAAAAAAATCAACCTAGAATTGGTATTTGCCGAGACCCACTCGTGTTGTCTCGAAGTAAGCCAACTTCAGACGGATGTTGCATACGGTAATGCTCATTTATTGGGGTCATCAATCTTATTTCTGGAGAGCTGTAGAGGTGTGATTGCCGAGCGTAGTTACAGCCCATTGGGCGTATATTTCATATATATCACCCCATTTTTCCACCAGGGCAATTTATTACATTGTCGGATATAGACCCGGGGCCGCCCGGGTACGGTTTTCGATCCCGAAATGACCTGTGGGCTTCGATGTTCTTTATGTGGCTCGTAATTTGCTCGTGTGAATTGCGCATCGCATCGCATGGCCTTGAGGTGGTGATGAAAAAATATAAGAACAAGGAATTCTTATACGGAATTGGAAAGGTTTCTTCTTCCTACCGTTCGAACATACAGTAGACCTTGCTCGAGCCCGAATATTATCTTGATTGTCAGCAAGACCTTATATAAAAATACAATTCCATTCGGTACCAAGTCCAAGTCTAGGTGGACAGATCTGTCAACAGAACTCATTAGACTTTTATTTGCTCATGCCGGCGCGCGTAAATTAGCACTTTCGCAGCGAAGCACAGTTTGTGCATATTCAAGTATGGTGATGGGTGCGTATCCAACAACGGCCATCTAGAGGGGAATATTCATTGCACCAACAAGAACAGAATATGGACACTAGATAAGCTACGTGAAGCTCTTTCCAGTTGACCCTATGTGATGCACATATTGTGAGTCCAAAGATTGAAAACGTGCATATTTCCGATGGTTGTGGACCGGTCGATGCACGGCGTTGCTGAGTGAATTGTACGCCCGGCCAAGCCTACATGTTACATGTCTATGTCAGGCAATGGATAGAGCCAATTACCGTTGGCGCAGATTAATTAGGGATCTAGATTTGCGCAATTTAGATGGGCCGTCTCGGCACACAGGGTTTAGAGTGAGGACGACCGGGTTTGGGCCTCAAGAATTGCCCACCTCCTGACGCACTATGGCATGCCTACCTCATATTGGACGCATCAAAGATGCATGCTATGTTCCTACCAGGAACGTAAGTCTGCAGCACGGATAATGTTGGGAAATGAAAAGTTTTTGCCAGTCCTTCCATCATATAAAAGGACCTGTATCTCTACCATCTCTTGACTCCTAGGAAATCTTACATTATCACACTTAAGATCCATGGTTCTCCTTAAAAGACTCACCGGCTTGGTATTTGCCACGACGGCGCTTGCCAGCTCCGGCATCAAGATCTATACCAAAGGTGAGCTCTCGTACGACACGTGTAACTACTTATTACAATCTACCGTGCACTACTTTGACTCCTGGTATGTTGGAATGACCCAGGTGAACGAGGATGGCGGCTGGTGCAATGTGAATTTGCAACAGGCACTCGGCTCAATGGCCCATTGCTTAGAGCTGATGGACATACCCTCCGGTATCACATTTTTTCTCAACTCCTGTTCAGACTACAACTTGACTATGGATGACTTTGAGAAGGCCTACAACAATGCCACTGAATACTTAGTCACCAACACCTCTTCCTTAACCACATCAGACTACTTTTATTATCCCATCACAATTGAAAAGGCCACACTTGAGCTTGGCTACGAATCTTACATCAACCGTCGGTACAACTACAATCGAGCCAATTTCTATGGTGCGGCACTCATTTCCTACTGGTTTCTACTCATTTTCTTTGCGGGACTGCTTAGGCTTATTCGGGCCATGGCCCCGCAAACGGTCAATTCCTTAAACGGAAAATTGACCAATGCCTACAGAAAATACGTGACCATGCCGGCGCTTGGAAAGCAGAAAGTGGTGACGCGTGGAAAGCTCTTCACGGCTTTCGGTCGGGTGTTTGAGTACGCGATCCCCACACGGATAGAAACCATCTATCTCGTGGTGTGGTTTGCTTTGGCCTTAGCGTTCAATGTTGCGAACTTTCACCACGTTAAGGGCAACGTTTTCTGGTCTACCCGCACCACAGAGCTCAGCAGAGAGGTTTCTGATCGCACGGGTATCATGGTCATGTACTTGATCCCTCAAATGATCTTGTTTGCCGGTAGAAACAACTTTTTGCAGTGGGTGTCAGGCTGGTCGTTCACGAGATTCAACATCATCCACCGCTGGATGGGCCGCATGGTTCTTCTCTTGCTGGTCGTGCATGGCATCACTATGACCATCAACAGTGTGGGTATCCACTACTTCGACGGCCGCAACAAGGAAGTCTTTGTGCAGTGGGGCTATGTGGCGGTAATTATAGCCGGCATCATGTGTTTCCATTCCCTCATGATCTTCCGCAAAAACCACTACGAGTTGTTTCTTTTGTCCCACAACGTCATGGGGATTGTCTTTGTGGCATCAACATGGATCCATGTGGCCACAGATGGCTTCCAGGAAATCATGTATGCTGCAACCGCCGTATGGGCGTTTGACAAGTTCATGAGACTAGTACGCCTTTCATGGTTTGGTGTCAGGACCGCCGAAGTGCAGTTGATTGCCAATGAGACCTTGAAGGTTAAGGTGCCCCGGCCATCCTCTTGGAAGCCCTATCCGTTATGCCACGCATACATCTACTTCTTACAGGCCTCGAGCTTCTGGCAGTCTCACCCGTTCACGATTGTGGACTCTGTGACGGAGGAGAATGTAATTTGTTTCTACATCAAGGTCAAAGGAGGAATGTCAAACACGCTTTACCAATTTTTGAGTAAACAGCCCGAACAGAAGGCGCTGATCAAGTGCACTGTCGAGGGCCCTTATGGCAATGGTGCATCGTTGCAACACTACGACACGGTGTCCTATCTTTCTGGTGGAAACGGTATCCCAGGGCCTTTTGCCAGTGCCCTCAAACTTTCGCGTTCCGCTAAACAACAAACCATCAAGCTATACTGGGTCATTCGTCACTGGAAGTCCATCGAGTGGTTCTACGATGAATTGAAAAGCTTGGAAGCCACGGGAGTGCATCCTGTTGTGTACGTGACGGCCTTTGACACGCCATTGGATCGGGCTTTTTTCGAAAAGGTAGCGTCTGCCGAAGCGTCACTCGAAGTCTCGAGCTCTGAGAAGGTTGATGAGAAGGTGGGTGAGACTGACTTGGGACTAGAAAATGCCGAGCAGTTGATGCAAAGCTTGCCATTTGTCGAGTTCAGGGCTGGTCGCCCAAACCTCGAGGAGATCATTCAGGGTGATGTGGCTGAAGCTAGGGGCGCCATTGCGTTTGTTGCTTGTGGTCACAGTGACTTTGTGGACACTTCCAGGAGAGTGGTGATTGATAATTTGGAGACCGGGAAACGTGTGGATTTCTACGACACCATGGAGCTGTGGTAGAATTTATATGATATTGATAGAGCAAAATATATACAAAACGAGACTCTTTGTTGCTTGTGTTGGAGGCGTGGAAACTAGGGCTTGAGGATTTGCTGGTTCAGTAAACGTGGGGTTTGGTAATATGTATTCTCATGGCGTGCGAGATGCTAGAAGAAGCCCGTGGGAAAGATTAGTTCTGTGCTTCTTTGCTTACGTTTGTTGGATTATTTGGGCATGGCAAATGAACCGTCGGAACTGAAGACGGAGGGTGTTCCTAGATACACGAAATTTGACTTTTTAGGACTGCAAACTTGGCCCATGAGTGAGTCTTGCTGAAAACCTCGAAATGGGGTGGGGGGGAAGGAGGATTCATGCTGGATCCATATCTCTGTGTACACTAGCTGAACATATTGGTATGTCCAAGAATTGAAGAAGGAGGTACATGTCGAGTGGATGTGGACTATATGGCGAAAATCATAGCCAAATCTTGGGAAAGCAACTCCAACATAACATGAACGTTCGAGTCCCGTATTTATGTGGCGAAAATCGTGAAAGTGATTTAGTTTGAATCAGTTTGGCTGCCCAACACCTTCGACGGTTGTAAATGAAATAAACATTTATATTTTTCAACCGATCGATCAAACATTTTGAACACGAGTTTAAGTTTTACCATACATTGTTATTCTACTTCTCTGTTAGATTCATCGATACTGGAATGGCGCATTCTTAAATTGCTTTTCATGCAAGAACTACACATTGTTGGTTGTTTCATGAGCACTCATGTCTTTGGCCTTATAAGTTAGAAAGATTGTATACTATATATAAACCGTTCTCCCAGGAGTCTAATATGTCCATGTGCTTCACATCCTACATACGCCAATGACTATAATTCGAATATATCTTATTCTCTCACTATTAAAATTACATGGGTAACCATAAACCAGCCATACCTGTAGAATGCACCGATATTCATGAATACAGTTTAACACTATGAGCCAAAGAAACACCTCTCTGTACGCCATGCATATAGGCTATGTATGTCACTCCGCAACATTCTAAATTTGGTCTCGCATTCTGGGTATATCGTGAAACATGGAATGTATTTTTTTTTAATTCTTGGAATTTACCATGGAAGGCGCTGGTTTCGATTCACATTTAATTATCATGATGAGCCTAGGTACCGAGTTGAGTGTGATAAGTTTGACATGTACAGCTAGTCTCCGTAGTTTCCTTCTGCGCTTACCACATATCTCTTTCAAAATTAGCCCCACGGTTCAAAAGCTATAAGAAGCCATGAAAGTGGGTTTCTTATTGAATTACTGCACGCTTTTAGTTCAAGCAATCCCAGACCTGTCTATCATTGATCTATCGTTTCGACGGTCGAGACTATTTACTAGCTCAATTCCTAGCAGGCCGCGCACCTGCTCGAACTTTGCTACATGCACTCCTGAGTTTGCGGTCTTATAGAAGGAACTTGTCGCACCGTCTCACTATTACAACCATTTCTAGAAACTACCTAATCTAACTGCGCAGGAAAAAAAAAAAGAGATCATGAACAACAAAATCAATATTTTCACCCATAAACGGACCGACATTCGTTCTTCTGGAGACTGCACACATCCCGTCGCCCAAATCCATATCCAATTGAAATCACAACATTTGCCTTAACCACTCGCGGACCAGATCAAAAATCCGAACCATGCTTTGTGCGCGTTCGCGCGCACCAGTACCACAGCCAAAATCTGCAGTTAACCTCCCAGTCAGAGACTAATACTAGGTATCACAGCAAGCGCCCGATACCGTAGACCATAGACTAAAGACCAAGATCAAAGTCTAAGTCAAAGCAAATATCAAAGATTAAAGGAAGAAGTCAACGCAAAGGCCAAAATTCCAATTTCTAAACACCCCGCATTATCTTCGCAATATCATGTCGCGCAACAAAGAAAAAGCACAATCTGGGCTACACCGGTACTACGAGCAGAAAATTAAGGATGCCGGCGTGGTCTCAATAGACATGAGTCAGCGGCCGCGGCGGGTTCAAAGCGTAGACAATCTTGCGGAAGCCGAGCTCTGGCGGCGCACGGTTGCAGGCGAATTTCTGGCAAAGTTGGCCGCAGTCAACGACCCGTCGCTCGACGACGACGAGCTCCGCACGCTCAATGATACGCTCAACAACCTCCAACGAGAGAGGCGTGCGTGGGAGCACCACATCCGCGCATTGGGCGGCAACGACTATATCAGCCATGACAGAAACCTGAACGTCGGTACGCGCATCGGTGGCACCACGTTCTTTGGTCGCGCGAGACTACTTCCGGAGGCACAGCGCATGAGATCCTCCGACGTCGCTGCAGACGGGACCGCAAACTCAGATCAAGCAGCTGCCACGGTGGCCGCCGCAGCCCCCTTAGAATACTACGGAGCGATGGACGTGGGCCTGTGGCCCGGCGAAATAGATGCCCGCAGGGAGACCGTCGATGCAGAGGTGAAGGCGGCCTTGAGACGCACGCTGCTGACTGCCTCTGCTGTGGATCTGGATGAGAACTTTACTCAGCAAGATGTAGAGCGGTGGATGGTGGAGAGGCGCAAGCGCATGTTATTAGCACAACTCACCCAGTGAACGTGGCGAGGTCGGCGCGCGTGGAGCCGCGCTAGCGTCGCTGGGACCGCGGGGCAGTGAGCCCTGCTGGAATGCGTGCAGGTCACATGATACATTTGTCGCGCCAGTATGTTGACATTCCTGCCTTCTTGGGAAAGGTGATCAAGGTGGGAACCTGCGTGCTTCATCTTCGCCAGACCCTACGGTTGCCTACAACATCCCGATTTGAAGCACACAAGCCACACAATCACAATCGGAAAAAAGAAAAAAAAAACGAATCCTGAAAACACAAACAAACAGAACAAAACGTAATCGTTTTTCCGATCTCTTAACCAACAAACGAAACAACGAACAAACAAACCCACGTATCATTCATTCAATCAATCAATCCAACCCAACTCGCGCACGTATCCCATAGAAACCAGTTGAAGCGATGACGTCTCCGGTCCGCAACGTTGCCGCCCGATATTTGGACTCCTTGCCCGAGTCCAGTCCGGCACGTACTCCCTTGTCCCAGGCAAACAAGTTCAACATTGGTGCCAAGAAGACCGCCGCTCGCAAGCTCGACTCCCCTGACTTGGATGACTTGGCCAGACAGATGAACATTGACTCCCCGACTTCAGACCCTCTCCTTCGACGCTCCAGGCTCGAAACCCCATCTGCCACTGTTTCCTCATTCCGTACTATACCCACGCCACGACTTTCCACGCCAAAAGTTGCTTCCCGCTTCGGCTCTCCCAAATTGGCTTCCAATCCGAGCTCACCCACTTTGACCGACTCTAGCCAGCCACTGCCAGAAAACAAGACCAGGTCACTGGCAGACAAGAGAGCATATGAATATCTTTGTCGCATCCAGGCAATCAAAAACTGGCTCGAAGGAGTGCTTGGTGAGGCCATCCCACAAACCGCTCCAGAACTCATCACTTATATCCAAAACGGAATCTACTTGGCAAAACTTGCCAACGTGTTCTTGCCTCTGAAGAAATCAGTATATACCCAAGACACAAGGTTGGAATTCAGACATACTGAAAACATTAACAGATTTTTTAAGTTGCTCAAACATTTGGAAATCCCAGACGTCTTCTATTTCGAACTCACAGACTTGTACGACGCAAAAGATGTACCGAAGGTCTGGTTTTGCCTCCATGCAATGAGCTATAAAATCAATGCCTTAAATCCAGGGTATCCTTCTATGGAAAACTTAGTTGGCTCCCTTCTGTTTGATTCTACTGAATTAAAGATTGCCAGCAGATCTTTGGTAGGACACCTGTTGCCAAATTTTGCCAGTGCGGATAATGCGGATATGGCTTCCCCAGGAACTAGCTCCTATATGAACAAGACGTTGGCTGTTGCGTCTCCTGGAAAATTTCTGCCGAAACTGCCGAAACCTACATCAAAACTGCTTTTTCCCATAACTAAACCAAGTACTCACCAGCAAGAAAATCCTTTCCTCGACTCGGATACCTCCGAAACGGTAACAAGCAAACTCAAAATAGGTGGCATGAAGATCCCTGATCTCACAGTCTCTGTTGCTGACACTACCGCCACCCTCACAGCCTCTCCAAAGTCAATCACACCACTGACTCTGTCTTTTGTTGATAAACAGAGTCAATTCTACACCCCTGAACTTGATCAACATATCTTGAACATATACAAACTTCAAGCCCTTTGTAGGGGCTCAATACTTCGGTATAGAATGTTTGTAAAAAAAATTATAGTGAAGTCGTACGATTCAGAACTCACGACTCTTTTTTCTATTATTCGAGGAAATTTAGTGAGGTCGAAAACAGTTCACCGTCACAGAGGGGATCTAATTACCTACAAAAACGATATCATTCACCTCCAAGCCATTGCTCGAATGAAGCTCTCTCAAAATCAGATGTCTGAATTTACCGATGCAGTAGCAAAAGATAAAATTTGCAATTTGCAGAATATTATTCGTGGCTTTTCGGTTCGCAATGCGGTGAGAGAAAAAAAGACCACTCTCCAAAAATATGAAAAACAAATCATTCGTCTTCAATGCCGTGTTCGAGCCATACCCATCAATACCAAAACTGTTTTGATTCTTCAACAAAGACCACTTATTGAGAGAAATGTCATAGAGCTTCAATCAATTGCGCGTCGTTTGTTGTATACTCGACTGCAGAACGAAAGTGACATCTCGCATTTGAAGCAAGATTATAGGCTCATAGAATTACAATCTCTTACGAGAGGAGCCCTTGCAAGAAAAAATGTCAGAGATTGCTTGGGGGTATTATTGGAACAAAATCGTGCATTGAAGGAACTTCAGAGCATTGCAAGAGGTGCAATCACCAGAACTAGATTATGCAATAATGTTTTGATCACACTCATAGGGGAAGATGTCAAGATGAACATACTCTTTGCGAAGTCAAGAGGAAACTTTGTACGTGAAGAGTTCCGCCATAAGAAGTTTGTTCTTGAGGTTATCGAGGCAAACAAAATTATTGCACTTCAATCTGGCTTCAGAGGGATCTTGACGCGATTTAAATGCTCGGTTGATATTGAAGACATTTATGAAAATGTTGATTCTATCGTACAACTCCAAGCAAAAATCAGGGCTAATACGATTAAATCCAAGAAACGAGCTATGAACTATCACTATGCAACCCAGGTTGACAAGGTCGTCAGGGCCCAGGCTATTCTTCGGAGTAAGTATACTAAGGACGCATACAAAGCTTTCATCATGATGAAGAATCCACCGGTTGATGTGGTTCGTAAATTTGCATATCTTCTTTCTGACAGTGGTCTCGACTTTGAGGAAGAGATGGAACTATCTAGACTCAAGGATGAAATTCTAGAAAGGTCAAAAAGCAACGAGGATCTCGAGGCACAAATTGAGAATTTAGACATCAAATTAAGTTTGTTGGACAAAAACAAAATCAGCATTGAGGAATTCATGAAACATAACAAAAAGTTTAAAACTTACAAGCCAACAACTTCTCATTCTGGAACAAGAGGCCTAGAGAAAATGAAAAAATCAGTAAAGAAAAGAATAGAACTCTATCTGTCCATGTTTTACTTTTTGCAGACTAATCCCTCTTATTGGGTGAGGTTATATGAGACTATGTCCCCACAGGAAACAAAAAAAAATTTCCCAAGCCTCAATTCTCAAATTTGCCTGTTGTTCTCACTCTCGAGAATTACAGTTAATTCGAATTCAAGAGAAGAATTCTTTTTCATTAAGTTGGTGTGCGCTTTGATGAAAAATGATATCGAAATTCAGTCACAAAACATCGCTGATGTTACAAAAATCAAATCAACCCATTGGATTTCATTTTTGCTCGAATTCAATAATCAAACAAACCAAAGGGCATATTTGAAAAAGCAATTTGGATGTGTTGTAGAGAAAATTCTAGACGATGACGAAATGACTTTTGAACCCAATCCATCGAAAATTTATCAACTCATAAGGGCACGAGAAATTAATGTGTATGGCAAAAGTGAAAAGGCTCCTGAAGTGACACCACAGATAGCTATTAAAAATGAGCAAGTATCGTCCCAGTTTGTGAAGAACCTAACTTCTCTAAGGGATGCCACTAGTGACTTCATAGATACTTTGAGGCGTGGCGTCTCCAAACTTCCGGTACACATGAGGATTTTGGCAAAAACCACACATCAACTCTCGCGGATGCGTTTTCCTGAACATAATGAACAACTGCATTTATCTGTGGCGGGGGTCGTCATAATCAAACAATATATTAACAATATGATGCAATGCCCTGAGAACTTTGGATACTCTACTCGTGACCCAATCTCTTCCGATGGTGTTTATCCTGAAAAGGGATCTGATAATCTCAAGTACTTGAGTAGAGTGTTGTTGCAAGTGTTTTCGATGAGGGCCTTTAGTGATAGCTTCATGAAGCCACTTAACGATTTCGTTCTCTCTCATGTGGAGAGCACGAAAAAGATCATCAAGGAGATTATTGATATGAAAGATTTAGAAGTGGAGTATGAAATCACTGATTATGATGATCTTGTATCTCATAACCGGCCGCAGCTTACAATGAAAGTAAGTGACATGATCGCTATTGAAAAATTAATTTCACATAATATCGATGTTGTTATTCCTGGCCTTGACGATCAGCTATATGCCATATTAAATGAGCTCAACGATTTGGTAGATTCTGCAGATGACTTCGTTACTCTCACTGAAATGGGAAATCTCACTTTGACCCTATCGCCAGCATCACAAGAGACTTGCATGTCTGACATCAAAATAAAAAATCTTTTTGCCCAAGCAAAGCGTTGTCTTCTTTATATCATAAGGGTTCAAGAAGGGGATGATTTGCTAGAGCTTTTTGTTCGCGGAGTCAAGCCTGCGCATGAAGCCAAGTTCAGAGAGCTCGTCGATACGGAGATGAGTGAATCATTGGGTCCTAAGGGTGACAAACGACAATGTATGACAATGTATGGTAGGTCTCCCTTGGGAGACTTGTCAAATGTGAGTTATGTTAGTCTTAAAAAGATGGCTTTGAAAGTCATACTTCAATTGGAAAGCTTGCGGGTTATTACGCGAAACACTTCGTACCAAGAGCTTCTTAATGAGGTTGTTCTAGACATCAAAACAAAGGATTCCAGGAGAAAGTCTCGGAAAGCTCAGTTGCTTATTGCTAACCAAACAGTATCAAAACTCCTCGAAAAAGAAACTTTCCTCAAGAAACAACTCGAGGATTACATCAAACACATTGACAAAGTTCTCTTTGATTTGCAGCGGAAACCTAAAGATAAAAAGATATTCAATATCATTCCTTTGTTCAGCAAGCAATACTTTTATCATAGGCAGCTCAAGAAGAATAACAGATTGCCAAAGTTTGGATCTTACAAATATTCAGCCAAGAAACTCATGGACCAAGGTGTGATTAAAGATATTGGAGGCAGGTTGTATAAACGGACAGCCAGCTCCTCAAAAGTGGAGTTCATGTTTAGTTGTCACAAAGCAGGTGTGTTTTTGATTGAAGTTGCAAACGGTACTGTCACTATACCGGGCGCTTGCAACACAATAACTTTAGACAAAGTGTTGGAACAACAGTATGAGCATCAACAACTATGGGTTATGTTTGATGGGATGGTGACCTTCGACACTGAAAGTCTTGCGTCGCTTATATTCAGACACTTTTACGATATCAAAAGTGAATGAAATCGTTGAATATACAACTCTAGTTTTGAATAATTCTATCTAGTCAACAAGTCATCAATCTTTTTCTCAAGTAATTCGATCTTATCGTTTTTCTCGATATTAGCCGCCACTAAAGTAGTCACTTGTTTTTCCAAGAGTTCAACAACGGCAGCGAGTCTGTCGACAGTGCCACGTAAGGTAGGCTGGGCCGAGCTGGCGTTAGACTTGCTTGGAGAGGCGTCAATAGCCGGGATCGTCTTCAGCTCCACCTCTTGTTCAGTTTCTTGTTCAGTCTTCGGTTCAGTTTTCTGTTCAGTCTTTTTCTCGATCTTTATCGATGCTTGAAGATTTTTAACATCAGGAATGTGGGTTACCGATGTATGTTGTTCCTCATTTACCGCCAAAGTGTTAGTATCGTGGGACTTTACTTCTGGAATATTTGCGTCTTTGGCATCCAGTGGCTTTTTGACATCTTCCCAGTCGTCATCTTGCTCCTTGCTCTCTTTGATTCTGCGGGCATCTTCGTCATCAGACTCATCGACAACCTTATTAAGAAGATTGTCGACGTCTTCGGATGACTTTAAGATTTCGTCCATAGTGTCTTTGCTTGGTGCGGGTACTGGAGAGGATGGATTCTGGGAAATGGTTTCCCTTTTAGCAGGAGAGTTTGTCTTGATTGGAGAAGTAGTCTTTGAAGCAGAATCGGAGGAGGCAGTCTTTGTCAAGATCTCTGCCTTTCTCTCAGAGATACTCACACCTGGAGACGATTCCTTCACTTCCGGAGAAGTTCCTTCGTAGATGGCCTCCATGGGCACCAATAAAGGTCCATTGACGTTCTTGCCTGCAAACCACTCCTCTGCAGAGAGGGCAGGTTTGTCGGAAGGAGCGTCAGGATAAATATCCAGCTGGAACAAGTCTGACTTCCGGGGTACAATGAAAGAAATGGGCTCAATGGCGTGGTCGTTGACGGTCTTATACGCCTTCAAGATCTCGTTTTCCCTCATATTTACGTATGTCTTTGGGGCCGCGGCGAACCCCCTTTGGGCGTCGGTCGAGCCATACTGCGATATCTCATGGAGCACATCATTTTCGTACTCGTAGTAGCGGATGTTACCGTCGCCCTTCCCTGCCAAGTAAAGAATCGAGTTTGCCGGGTCAAACACGGGAATCAAAACGCCCGATGAGGAGTCGACGACCATAAACCCATCGATAGGGCCCTTTGTGATGTCGTTGGCATCCCAGATGCCGACTTGCCTGTCGGACAAGCGTGAGAACCCTGTGGTGCACACACGGTCGGTGTTGCCCAACCACACAACGCGGGAGGCCTTTGCGCCCGTGTGACTCAAGGCCTCGGCAACGATCTCACGCGCGCGAGGGTCCCAGATGCGCAATTTCTTATCTCTGCATGTGGTGGCCAAGAGCAGGCCGTTGTAATTGAACGCAAACGACGTAACCATGTCCGGGTGGTCCAAGGAGAGCTCGGGCAAGCCGGTCTGCACGTTCCAGAACTTGACCGAGTAGTCCATTGACGAGGACACCAAGACATTGGCGGCACACGGGTGGAAGTCAACGTGGCCAACCTTTCGCTTGTGGCCCGCGAGCACCTGCGCGGGCTCGGTGATGTCTAACAAGTTGTCGTCGTCATCTCTGTAGTTGTGGAAAGAGAAGTCCGCAGGGATCTGCCATATCAAGACCTGACCGTCATCTGAGCAGCTTGCCACTCGCTGCAGGTCAAATGGGTCGAACGCGGTGTCCAAGACGGGGGCCTTGTGACCTCGGAAAAGCGGTACTGTATCGGGCGCCTTGCCCACCTCCGTCACGGGAATGACTGCAAAAGCACCGCCGCCAGAAGCCTCCCACGTAACAGAGAGGTACTTGCCGTTACAATTGATGATATTGGAGTCCCATGCGTTTTTGGTAACCTTTAAGTTCTCGTAGCTGAGCTCGCGCTTGGCCGCCTGGCCAAACACGTGCCTGTACTTCGACGCCCTGACAAATTTTCCGCTGCGCGTGTTAGTGTGCCGTTGCTACCTGAGGTTCTGTTAAGGGCGTGCTCTGTGGCGGTAGGGCTAACATACCTCATGATTTGTTTAATGTTTGCGTTGCTCAGCGATGTTTATGTGTTGAAGGTGGGCAGTGTTTTCAGGCCGTGGCTTATCGTGGCGCGCGGGCCTGTGCAGTACTGGGTCTCTGGATTTGGTGTGCTGGCAACCATTCTGCTGCGGCCACGGTTGCCGCACTTCTCTAGCATTCTATCTTTTGTGAGTTGGTGGCGTTCTGACGGATTTGATGGTAATAAGGGCTCTAAAAATTGATGGCGGGTTCGGTTATTTCGACGGTTTCGGGGTTTATATATTGTATATATTGTATATACATATATTATTATTTTTTATTATTCTGTTTTCTTTTTTCTATCCAGTTCGTTTCTTTGTTGGTTTGCCGGTTTGTCTGTTTTTACTTTCGTCCTTATATCTGTTCGTTCGTATGATTACCAAGAGACGTAGAGTTGCTAACAGAAGGCGCATGCTACGCAGAACCCCCCCCTGAGGCTCAGGGCACGTAAAGTGGCGCTGAGCATTGGGCCGAGCCGACGCGCACTCGACAATGTACTTGAACCTGATGCTGGTGATATCTGGGGGGCAATTTTAATTTTAATTTTAATTTTTTTTTTCGCTGACCACTGGCGTACACATTGAAATATATATCGGATCCGTTGATATTCTCGGTATTATTATTATTATTATTATTATTATTCTTTTTTTTTTCGTTTTTTCTCTCTTCCTTTCTTCCTTCGTCACTCTCTAAAGGTAGCACACGCCAACGTGGTTTCGCATTCTGGGGCCAGGCTGCGAACTTTGTATTGCCAACGTGCAAAGCGTCCTCGCAAGCGCTCATGCTCACTCCCTCACTTAGTAATATTTGCTAGCTACCTTGATTTTCCGTACCAACGGTATAAGGTCGAGTGGTCAAGCGCCAAACAGGTTTTGCTCTATTCACTGTTTTTTTTTTTCATTTTTTTCATTTTTCATTTTTTCATTTTTCATTTTTCATTTTTCTTTTTTCTTTTTTAATTTTCTTTTTGTCTGTTCTTTTTTCGTCTGTTCTTTTGGCTTCAGAGAATTCTTTGTTCAGTTTTTTATTGGTCTTTTTGCGAGGGTTCTATGTTGCCGCCAACTACATGCCCGCTTCCTTCCACCGAAACACCCTTCATTTCGCGGGACCTTTGGCTTGGATC
>JAKTYP010000109.1:0-51180 GCA_030561945.1 Metschnikowia krissii
ATTGATGACCAGATTCACCATTCGTGGTGTTTCTGGGGCCAGCATAACCATTAGACCCTCCCCTCTCCCCCCCTTCTCCCCTTCCTCCTACAAGTATCGGCCGCGGCCACCGCGCAAGGCCCCAGGCCGCACACGCGCCCCATCACCCCCAGATTTTGCTCGCGGCTCCAGCAAAATAAAAATACATGAAGGAGTCTCCAAAAGTAACGCCGCGGCTCCAGGCCCTCACTCGCTTGCCCGCCCGGCATGTGCGGGCCCCAATGTTATGGCGTGGCCCCACCACAGGCATGCCGGTACATTCCCATTTCCGGCCAAAGCCCTCACTCCAAATACACACGATCTTTTCGGCTCTCTGTGTCCTATCTTGGGAGAAGAAGAGAGTATTTTCCTGCGGAGCACACTCTACATGGCGCCTTCTATGGGTTATACTGGGGCCTGTGCGCGGGCCGCGCGCCCATGTAGCGCGGCCCTGCCCCACGTTTTCTCCAGAATCACTTCACCACCCATGCCCCACGGCATCTCTATCCAAATCAGCGACCTCGACTCGTATCTCCTGGCACCGCTGCACCTCGACCAGTTCCAGCTGGTGCCCCGGGTCCCGGTGATCCGTATCTACGGCGCATTGCGCGTGCCAGGCCAAAGCCCAGATAAGAACCCCGCAGCCTACAATGTCCTTCTCCATGTCCACAATCATTACCCCTACCTCTATATGGACTGCCCCGAGGCCGACGACGCCAGACTCACCGAACAGTTTCTTCAGCGCATGGCGCTGCACCTTGAGCGTGCCGTGGCCCAGTCTTTCATCCGGAAACAGGCGCCTCCCGCGTCTGCTGATGAGTCCTCCAATTGCGACGAGCCGTCCCCGCCCAGTGCCTCAACAGAATCCTGCCTGAATAGATACATCGCCTCCGTCAAGTTCTGCCGGGCCTTACCGGTCTATGGCTACAGAGTGGGGCTCTCCGTGGTGCTAAAGATCCTGTTCTTCCTGCCCCTCTATAGGACAAGATTGTTTAAACTCCTAGGCCTGAACGCTATCGACTTTCGCGACTTTACCGCCGGGAGAACACATACTTCACTGCCCAGAGTATACGAGGCACACTTGAACTATCTTTCACAGTTTCTTGCCGACTTCAATCTTCATCCTTGCGCCTACATCGACATCGACCATTGCTTCTTCAGACTGCCGGTCGTCCTCCCCAACGGTCTTCCTCTCGCTCCTCTCAAACAGTACTTGGCTACCTACATCTTGCATAACAACGTATTGAGCGCGTCTGCATACCCAAGAATGTCCCGCTCGCTCTTGGAATTCGATTGCCTTCCGGAGAACATTCTCAACAGGCTCCGTTTGCGGCAACGTAACATCCATGACGACTTTTCCGAATATACGAACGGATGTCCTGCCGACGAGATCTTTCTTTCCTCCTTAAAAATAACTCTCGATGACCTCAAATATCAGTGTGCTGTTAGAGATCAGCCCAATGTCTCTCAGTTATTAAAGGAGCTGTATTCACAAGTATTCGCCAACTTGGGCCAAAGCGGCTATTGTGATTGGGAATCTCGCCCGCAGCATGAGCAACAGCTATCGTTTGTGTTGAGACTTAATAAACCAACAGCCTTCTTTGATGTCAGCTTGTTCTACGAACATGTCCTTAAAAATCAACTACCTGGAAAATGGCTACCCACCTCCTTCGAGCTAGTCGCAGAAACAATTCCTTTAAAATACTACGAAGATGTGCCTTTACTCAACTATCGAGACGACCTAGTGAAATGGCATTCATATGAACAGCTTTTTGAGTCCCCCTCAACAATCGTGGGTTTTGAAACGGTTGAGAACATGGATTCTAGTGTCCTCCTCACCAAGTCGCCAAATTCAAAACTTCCAGCTCCCAAGACGCCACTGTTGTCCCCTCAAAACATCCCTTCCCCTCCGGAAATTATAGCCTCGTCACCAATCACTTCTCCAGATTCAAAAAAGGTACACTTTTCCGAAGAAACCCCTAGTTTGACTACTGATTCGGACTCCAGACAGAAAGAAGACTTGCAAATTTTCATGCTGACTCAGCACCAGATTCCTGATGACCCAGAAATTCCCTACATATCTTCTACAGATAATATTTTAAGCCAATCGGTACACGAGCTTCTCTTGAATCCAAAAAATATATGGGAATTCGTATTGCCAGCCGCACTCGCAAAACAAAACCTTCAATTCATCTTCAAACAGCAGCAAATTCTAGATTTTGAATATTTCGATCCATTTTATGACGATTCCCGCGATGTGCATAACCCTCCACTTGTCTTTGCCAATAAAATCATTCCAGTTCCGTTTGTCGGTGACCGTTTTGCGTCACCAGTAGACATAAGTCAAGCAAAAAAATTGACATATGAATGTGTCGATCAAGATCGAGATGAATTCGCAGGGACGAAATCCATCTGGCAGTATTCTGAGACTCCTCCTTCCCGAAAGCAAGTCATACAATGGATGGACATTGATGATAAGTCAGATAGATATAAGAGAAAAAAATACAAATCACAGATTGAACCTCTAATTACCCAAACAAATGACTACAGGTATTCTCCCAGGGACCAAATCGTCACCAGGAGTCCAAGTGGATTTCTCAATATGACACTTTTTGGAATGGAACTCCACGTGAATACAACAAATGGCATGCACCCTGATCCGAAAAAAGATCCCATACAATTTATCATTTATCATTTCGATAATTCAAATCAAATGTATGAAAACGGGAAGGTTAAAAATGCTCTTCTTGTTGTATCCGCAGGTCAAAATTATACTATCTTGAGTAAAAAATTGAAAAATGTTGCATCCTTGACTCAAACTGAGATTCGGGTATTCACTACAGAAAAAGAAATGGTAGAAAATCTACTCCAAACAATCGACCGATATGACCCCGATATTTTATCGGGGTATGAAGTCAATTCTGCAAGTTGGGGTTATTTATGTGAGAGATTTCTGGAATTTTACAATGTAAAATTGATAACTAGATTGAGCAGGGTTAGTTTCAAAGGCAATGGGAAGTTTGGAGATCGATGGGGGTATACTCACACATCGTCGCTTAAAATAAATGGTCGCCATATATTCAATGTTTGGAGGTTTTTAAAGGAAGAGCTCAAGTTAACATCATATTCTCTTGAAAACGTCAGCTTTCATCTTCTTCATCATACTTTGCCCAGGATTTCGAGCGATGATCTTTCTATATGGTACAACAGTGGCCACATTGGGAAACTACTTATGGTATGTGAGTACTACAAGCATAGAATGGATTTGACAATGGATATAATTGAAAAACAAGAAATGGTATTGAGAAATGTCGAGCTGTCGCGGCTCCTAGGTGTTGACTTTTACTCTAATTATTATCGAGGGTCTCAGTTCAAAGTAGAATCTTTATTGATGAGGATCGCTAAAAAAGAGAACGTTTTATTGAATTCCCCTTCCAAAACACAAGTTCACGCCATGAGACCTCTTGAAGTGATTCCGCTAATAATGGAGCCTGATTCCAACTTTTACAGATCACCCCTTGTTGTTTTGGACTTTCAATCTTTGTATCCATCTATTATGATTGCCTATAATTATTGCTACTCGACACTCGTTGGCAGATTGGAGGGCTATAAGCAAGAAGCGAATCCGATTGGTTATTTGCTGCATCACAGTATACCCAAGGGCATGATCGATTTATTGATGAAAAATGATGGTCTTCAAATTTCGCCAAACGGTTTGATGTTCGTGTCTCCAAAATTCAGGAAATCGATTCTTTCAAGAATGCTCCAAGAAATTTTGAACATGAGAATTAATGTAAAATCTGTTGCCTCGGCTTTTCGACAGGACAAAGAGCTTGGGAAGCTTCTTAATTCCAAACAACTTGCGCTCAAACTCATTGCGAATGTAACATACGGCTACACTTCAGCAACATTTAGCGGGAGAATGCCCAATTCGGATATCGCCGACGCTATTGTTTCCACTGGTCGTGAGTTAATGAAACGATCAATCGAAATAATAGAGGCCAGTCCTTATAATGCAAAGGTTACATATGGTGATACGGACTCTTTGTTCGTATACTTTCCAGGAAGGTCTCGAGAATATGCATTTAAGCATGGAAAAATCCTCGCCGATCAAATCACTCAGGCTTTGCCAGACCCTGTAAAATTGAAATTTGAGAAGGTCTACCACCCCAGCGTATTACTCGCTAAGAAACGCTATGTGGGCCACTGCTACGAATTTGAAGATCAAAAAGTTCCAACATTCGAAGCAAAGGGGATCGAGACCATCCGCCGAGACGGTATCCCTGCGCAGCTGAAGATGGTAGGCAAAAGTCTTCGCATTCTTTTCGAGACCAAAAATCTATCCGCGGTCAAGCGGTATGTGGTGAAACAATTCTACAAGATTGTGTTGAATAAAGTAAACGCCAGCGACTTTTGCTTTGCCAAAGCCGTCAGATATGGCACATATAAAAATGAGAAATACCTTCCTCCTGGTGCCGTGGTGGCCCAGAAAAAAATTGAGCGTGATCCCCGAAGCGAGCCACAATACAAGGAGAGAGTACCATACTTAGTTATGCATGACCCCACAAAGGAAAGACTAAGAGATCGATGTGTACCGCCGGAGGTTTACATGTCCACTTACAACACAGATACCCCCATGGAATTGGACTTCGAATACTATATCACGAAGGTGCTCATACCCCCTTTGGAAAGGATTTTCAACCTCATGGGAGTTAATGTGAAAGAATGGTACAAGGAAATGCCCAAGTCCACCAAACTGGTTGTAATGAAACAAAATGACATTTTGAAAATCAGTGACTTCATGTACAGTGAGGAATGTGTTCGTTGTGGCAATAAAATAGACGGATCTTCCAAGTATATTTGTGTGGAGTGCAAAGGAAATGAACTTGAATTAGTCAATGACTTGACAATGGCCGCCAGAGAAAAGGAAAAAACCGTTTTAGGCCATCAAGCATTATGTAATTCGTGCAGTGCAGCCAATTTTCAGCATGCAGGTAATCTCTTCAGCGAGTCTTGTATCAATCAAGATTGTAGGACCTACTATGCTAAAGTCAAGTCAGTGCGAGAATGCGAGCAATTTATGAGCAATAAGGCCAAGGTTCTCGAGGAATTAGAGTCTCAGACCCTCTCGACGACCACATAAATGCTGGTATAAATGATGAGAAAATTGAAGGAAAAAAACATCAATATCATTTATCTTATTCATTGCTATAATCTTGACTATTTAAAAAAAGCAATTTGTGAAACAAAGTCGTCGCTTCTACCAATAAATGGGAGCGCCAACAATTTCCGCATGAAAGCTCTCTTCTCGGTCAAGCCTTTCGAAGGGCTCATGAACCCTTCTGATATATACATATAGAAAGTCGATAAAATTGAAAGACTGTTCATGAGAAAAAACAATACAAAAACAACTACCCGTTATGCATTTCATTGGGTTTTTTTTTTGCTTTTTTTTGCTTTTTTCTTGTTTCTTGTGTTATTTTTTTGAAGTTTCCTCAAATGAATCAATTCTTGTTTCCCATTTTCCAATTGAACCATTTTTTTTTTAATTTTTATTGTATACCCCGAAATGAAACATCTCATCTTTGAGACCAAAAGAGTTTATAACCAACCAAATAGAAAAGAATTAAATTGTCAAAAATTCGCTGAAGTCGAGAGACTCTGGGCTAAACCCAGTATCGCTGTTCTTGAATTCAAGACTTGAAAGTGAATCCTCGCCCCACCCCATTGAAGTGTTTGCCCCCGCCATCCATAACTCCGTGTAATCATTTGGACCATGTACTTCGGGTCCGACTGGTGCTGCGGACCAAGTTGCAAAAGAATACAGACGCTTCAAACCCCAAGGTGAAAATCTTCAGACAGTTACTTCTATGCTATAAATCCATTAAGGACAGCTGCCAACGGAGCCATGGCACAGAGACCGGCATCCTATGGCGCGTCCTAAAGGACAAGCAGAGAACTATTTGAGATTATTTTTGCAAAAGCAAAGAGACAAGGGGTTTAAAAAGCCGAATTCTTTAGCCAAGAGACAAAATTACTGCTGAATTTTGCGCCAGGTAATCGGGCCCCGAAGTAGCTGATCCAAACATCAAAGCTTCGGAGTTGGGAAAGGGCACTGCTAAGGGTTGGGACGACCCGAGAGTGGGGGAGTAAGGCTCCTTCTTAATGGTCAAATCGATTGGAGAAGGGTTGGGAGAATTTATGGAAACAGGACTCAAGTAGCTGCGGTATTCCGGTGCAGGCTTGGTATTCATCAATGGAGACTCCATGTCCTCCGCCTTCACCTTTTCGTACATAAGCTGGGGAGAGTCGACTGCTTCATGGAGGGCACCCTTGGCGGCTTCGCTTAAAGGCGTTTCAGCCGCGATGCTGGGTGAGGATACATCTGTCAGAACCATAGACGAGAAGTTGGCGTGGATCTTAGACTTCAAGTCGGAAAGATCCTCCGGCTCAATCAACAATACTCGCAGCTGGGAAGTAGGAAGCATCTCCTTCAATTTGGAGACATTCGAGACCATGGCTGAGTAGTTTTTCTCTAACCCTAGCACATATGCCTCCAAGTATTCCACATGTCTTCTCTTCTTTTCACGCGAGGCGTGGGCGGCTCTCCTATTGCGGAGAATGCGTTCCATGCGCCGCTGCTCTTTTTCCTCCAGGGTTCTTGCCCTCTTGCGAGGCGCAAGCGACGACTTGAACGAGGTATCCACCGAGGTAGTCATATCAAAAAGTAAGAGAGAAACAGAAAAAAAGAATAAACGGTGATTCTGGGTATGCGACAAAAAAAAAACACAAGACGGTTGTCAAGAGTTGATGCTTGCGCGGTGATTGATAAGTGGACAGACGAGGGTATAAACGAGACCGAGCGTATTGGCACAGATGATGGATCGAACAGTGAGTGCGAGGAACACGCGGTGTTTTATAGCCACGGTTCGCCCGTGCCTGCAGAAGAGGTGGGGATTGCGCCTCATGCACCTATGCAAATACCCTGCAGACGGTCCCATTGTGCGCCAAGTTCGCGTGACGGGGAAGAATTCTACGCACCCTCCTGCGGATGCGCTAATCCTGGGAACATCCAGGCCGCAGGTGTCTGTCCCATTTCTCGCTTCCGGCAGTCCTCCCCACATGACCTAAGACGAGTTTTTACGAAGACGACAAAAAAAAGGGGAGAGGTTAAAAAAATGGTTTTGATCTGTATCACATTTGAACACTGCGGCCTACATTCAGTCATCATGCTCGTGATGGATGTAGTGGTATGGACATTGTTGGAGGGGGCCGAGCGTGATCGTGTATACTATGAAAGGTATACTCGGGCGAGAACAATGGCAGGGCCCGGATGCATGAATTCTTGTTTAAGATTTGGGCAGGAGGCGGCGCTTGGTGTCACGTGCGCAGGCTTTTTCAAAACGGATACAAACTTCGGGCGCCAGGGTGTCGCACGGCCCTATTCCTGGAAACGTATGCTGGAATACCGTATATGCAAATCACAGTTTGGCCGGTAATAATCAAAAATTGGTGTTGCAGGCGGCACAGTCTTCGTATTTGATGTGCAAAGAGCCGGATCTGCTTCTGAGGTGAGACTTGTCCATAACTGTTTGCTATCTGTTACAACTTTGCCTTCGTTGCCACCTCTTCTGAACTTCTGGTATAAGACGATCTCCCCGTGCCTCCGGCCTTATAAAAATGTTGAAGTTTGTTTAAAGTTGCTTGGAAATTTGCTTGGAAATTTGCGGAAAGTTTTGTATGCGTTGAGGTGGTTGTGGCCATGCGTTTCCAACAAGCGCACACTGGGGGTTCTGAAGGCTGAATTCATAGCCAAAAATTTAGGGACATGGCGCGAAGATTTTCCGCTCCCGCAGCGACCGTATGTATACTGCGTCCCATCCCTCGCTTGTACATGAGGTGAGGAGAGACGGCTTTTCCGGTATCTTCTCACCCTCGCAAAAATAAAATATAAAAATTGTAGTACTTGCTTTTGGCCTGAGGTTTCGGCCGCCTCCTTTTTGTACCATTGCCTTTTGTCTCGAAATGGCATGTCAATGAAGGACACTCGGATTGCAGACTACTCGAAACAGAGTGAAATGTGGGCCCGGGTGTTTTTTCTCTTTTTTTATTTATTTTTTATTTTGAGAAGAGGTATTTTGGGGCTTTTTTTTTTGCTTTTTTATTTTAAACTTGTGGTTAAGAAGCCCTGGTAAGCCATGGCCAGTGTGCATAACTCTATTAGAAGCGCATCCCACCGCCAAAAGGGAGCCCGCGTGCATTAATACCAAACATCCTCATTGGTAAGGAATCCCCCTATTGGAAGTATCTTCTCAGCTTCGCAAAATCAGGCTTTTACAAAAATAGATTAAAGGTCTCATTTATGCCCGATACCATACACTTACTGGGACGTGGCCCAATCTATTACCCAAGAGTCCCACGCTCAACTTCCTCCCAGAAACCGGAAAACTTGAGAGAAACATGTATGGATTCCATTCATGGTACGTCGAAAATCTAAGGTTGTTCACACGACTGGGAAAAAATAAATTCTTTTGATGATTCTTCCTCCAACCATTCTGCATACTCAAGGGTATGCGTTTACAATTTACGCGAATTTCCTGGGCGACTCATAGCAGCCAATGAAACACATGCATGGCCACCGGATTCTTATTGTCCTCGGTTTATCAACATGCAATGCTTGCAAGATCCGAACAATGCCTTCGTGTTCTTTGTGTTTGGCGTGTTATGAAACCAGCCAACAATGTATCCCACTTAATATACATGTGCACGTGATGTAGTCACGTGATAGCGCCTGCCGATTACTTTTTCAAGCAGATCGCCCTTGTTGATCACCACCCCAACGCCTAGTTATGAAGTCCGTTCTTCTGGTCCAGTCGCATGTCGTTCATGGCTACGTCGGTGGCAGGGCTGCTACTTTTCCACTACAGTATCTAGGCTGGGATGTAGATTCCATAAATACCGTGAATTTCTCCAACCATACCGGCTACGGACAGGTGCAAGGCTCTTCTTTACTGGATGCAGATTTGAAGTCACTATTTGAAGGCTTGCAGAATATATCATGTCAATATGATGCTTTAGTTCTGGGCTACATTCCCCGCTCTAGTCTTATCGACGTGCTCGCTGAGAACATGGCGTCGATGAAGAAGAATAACACCGCCCTACTCTATATATGCGATCCTGTCATGGGGGATCAGGGCCATTTGTATGTGGACGACTCCTGTGTCAGAGCTTATAAGAGATTGTTGCAACTGCAGCTCGTCGATTTGGTTACCCCAAATCAGTTTGAGTTAGAGCTTTTGTGTGGATTTGCAATCGACTCCGCTGATACCCTCAAAAAGGCCTTAGGCTACATGCATTCTCAGTATAACGTTCAGCACATTGTTGTGTCAAGCCTATCTGGCTCTTTAGCTCTCTTCGGTGACAAAGACTTCGACCACATATACTGTGCCGTTTCCACAAAAAGCGCAGATGCCGTCAAAGTCTTTCGTATACCCGAAATAAAGTCATACTTCACAGGAGTCGGCGATCTTTTCACGGCGTTACTCTTAGACAAATTCACCCAAACGTCACACAATCTTACCCTAGCCGTCTGTCAGGTCTTGAGTATCATGACCCGCGTTCTACAGCTTACGCATTCTTCAGGTGTGAAGGAATTCTGCAAGTATAGAGGTATTGCATACGATCCCAAGTCTGGGAACAATGACAAATTGATACAAAGCACGATTAACGACGCAAACACCATGAGATTCTTTGAGCTTCGTATTATCGAATCAAGACAATACTACGATCTGACCGTAACAGCTGACTTTGAGCAAATCTCAATTTAATGCGGGATGTAACTTTTCGTCGCCTGATGACTTTTGTGTGGCTATGTCATGTGCAGCTCTGAAAAGTGACGTGTGAAATCCAATGCTCCAATACCCTGGGCCGTGAATATCATCTCAAGAATTAGAAGTACTGGAAATCACCAAAACACCGCAGGCGGACTTTACATTTCAGCTCGGAACTAATATGGTCGTCTGTACGACACAAAACGTTCATAATTGGTATATATGCAGTATCGTTGAATCTTTCCGCACATAAATGACTCAGCACCTCTCAATCTTAACAACTATTAGGTTAGAAACCCTGCGCTATTAGTCCATTAGAATGCTCCCAAAGGTATTGGTAGTTGGCTCTGGAGGAGTGGGAAGCATTGCTGCTCTTGCATTAACCATCAATGGGAAATCAGATACCACGCTTGTGGTAAGATCCGATTACGACAAGGTTGTTAAAAGCGGATACACGGTACATTCAGTAACGTACGGAGAGCTTGAAAACTGGAGACCGCTGAACGTTTCTCGTTCTGTGGAGGAGGCTGCAAAAGATTTTGGTCCTTTTGACTATGTTGTTGTAACAACGAAGAATATCCCGGACGGAAATATAACATGCGAAGATATCATCAGACCAGCAGTGTCGCCATCCACTACTATTGTTTTAATTCAGAACGGTATCGGCATCGAAGTCCCAATGATTGAGCAATTTCCAAACAGCGTTGTGCTCTCGGGTATTTCCTTAATTGGCTCTTCTAATATTGATTGTATAATTGAAAATCTGCACAAAGACCACATCATGTTGAGTCCATTCAACAATCCAAACGTGTCTAAAGAATTAACCAATGAGAAGCTTCTCGAATTTGCTGCGATTTATCAGAATGACAATAGAGGTGTGAACGAAATAGTGATAGAGGCTGATTCGCGAAGATCAAGGTGGGCCAAACTAGTTTACAACGCAGTGATGAATACGACTTGCGCCATTACCGGTATTGATGTCAATAGATGCCAAATGAACGATGCCAATAAGGCTCTTTTTGAGCCCGCCATGGATGAAGTTTTGGCTATCGCTGCCAGTGATGGTGTTCAACTAGGTGAGGACTCAAAGCAAAAATTTCTTCATATTGGAGACGGATTATTTTACTCTCCATCTATGCTCATCGATGTTCAAAAGGATCAATTAGTTGAGCTCGAAGTAATCTTGGGCAATCCTCTAAAGATTGCACGTGCGAACGGCGTCCCCACTCCTATTTTATCCGTCATGTACCAGTTGTTGAAAATGAAGCAATTCAAATTGAGAGAAGCGAAAGGCTTGATAAAGGTTGATGAATCGAAGTTTAAAAACAAGAGTAGTGATGAATATTCTGAAATTCTTGCCGCAGATAACCAGAAAAATTTATAGATTCAATATAACGTTATCCTAGCACCACGTAAATACAGGTCGCGAACTATGAACTTTTTCCAAACGCTCTATGATCACGGTTTTAGTGTTGGTTTCGCCTTCTCCTTCGCAAAGACATTCACGACCTTTTCGCGTCATGTTATAGTCAAATCCTGACATGTGATTTTCCTTGCTTGGCACACGGTCAACTTCAGGGTCGTTTTCGATGACAGACTCTATCAGACTTAGTAATGGAGTAGTTTCTGATTGTTGAATGCTCTTCCGTCTTCCTTGATTGATGTTATCACTCAGCAAATCACTTATATCAGTCCCGATTGCATTATTCAAAGAAACGTTATGAACCGTAAGAGGTATGTTCATTGTATCGTCCCAAATGAGTAGATTTTCTCTTCTAATAAGTTCTAAGGGACCAGCATGTTGAAGTTTAAGGATTTCCACCACATTAAATGCTTGGCCTTTCAATACCGCTATCTGTTTATGCCACATTCTTTCTTTGAAATCAGCGTCCTTTTGAAAACATGCTTTGAGTTTAATAGTTGTCTGTTCCCACCAAAATTTAGAAGTGAGGAGAGGAAGATAATGCCTCCTAGTCTTGTAAGAAAACGGTCTACCAATAATGTAGTACGGTAAAAAAAGCCACCCGAATGGGAATGAGCGCCACTCGTCAGGGTGCTTCCAAGGGAATGCTAATCCAGAATCAATTGCGCCAATCCTGACTCTAGCGCTCATTCGTTTCAGAACTTCATCATGTTCCAGTTCGATCCAATCAATCTTTATCATCCAATTATCAGTTCCTCTATCGGTATTTCGCATAACATAATCTAATATCACTAATTTTTCTAATTCATCTTGGAACTGACAAATTAAGGATTTACTCCAAAAAAAATGAGGTACCTGAGCGTCATTTTTGTGACACAACTGAAAGGTATCGTCTGGAACATTTTCTAAACTTTGAGGAAATGGGTTTTGTTTAAAAAACACATTGGCCTCCACATATCCAGATAGGAAGCACTGGAAGGACCCTATTTTGTAACCCATTTTTTGTCGAGTTCGTAACCAAAAAGAATAGTAAAATTGGTCCGATTTCAAATGGATAATGTCTGTATATGGAACAATGAACAGCATAAGCTGTCTATCAAGAACACATGCTGCCGCTTCAGATATATATCCAAGATTAGGAATTAAACATGATCGGCCAAAAAAACAAGGAAAGAATGTTCGGTGAAGCCATTTTGACCATTTTGGTGAAAGAGGACCGTAAGGCTCTTCATCTTTGGGTTTGAAAACGCCTTTCTTGTATATCGTGAGTTTACCATCTGCACTATCGCTAGTATTGCTCGATCGCTTACCGAAAATGAAGTAACTACCTGATGAACCCTGGCTTATTCTCACTGGCTTGAGAACAGGGTCGGTTTCCACATCGAGCATGATTGAATTTACCAACTCGTTAAAGTTTTGTGGTCGAATGCTGTTCCCTAGCCAAGTATTGTCGTCAGGAATATAACCATTACTTTCCAAGACGACCAAAAGATGTCTTTCCATGTCTGATTCAGAGTCAATACACTTTGTATGCGGCACGGGCCTGAAAACAGAATACTCTATCGAATAAGTCATCATTTGGCGCTTTTTCATAGACCATCTATTCCTGTTCTCCATAAGCCAATTAGGCTTAAGACTAGATCTTGATCTCTCGGCACCTTCCTTCATAATTGGTGCAGTATTGGTTTTGATGAATTTCGTCAGATCAGTGTCGTCCATGAAATTTCCGTATGAGTCGGGTAGACTCCGCAGAAGGAATCCACCAACACGTTCGTCTTTGCTCCTACCACTTATAGAAATTTTCGATGAGAATTGAGCCAAATCATGAGATTCCTTCGTGCCATCGAATGGTACGAGTCGCTCTTCTGGGGGCAGAGTGCTTGATGCCCCATCATGAATATCCATGTAAGCCTCATCGACTTCTGGAGAAGAGCTTACCAGCCTGCTGATATTGCTATCCGTGATCGGATGACAAGAGCTAGCTAAAACCATCGTCTAGTGGATCATATGAATATTTTAAGGTAAAAATTGCGGCGAGCCTAATGAAGGAAATGGTCAGTCTGGGGGCGCGCAGCTAGTGTATGCGCGATCTCATACTTGGTCGTGGGGGTAAGCCATCTTGATAAGCTCAAGGAGCGTATTCAAATACTTGCATGTTCAATTAGGCATATCTGTGACCACATTTCAAGCAAAGCCTTAGCGACTTCAGGATATTTTTGCCGTAGACAAAACATACATTTTTTTCTCAGGAATATGTGCAACAATCGTAAAAATTTCCGAAAATTAATCTTTTTTTTCACCCTGAACCCTATTTCGAAAGTGCGTAATAACGATTAATTTTTCCTTAGATACATAACTTGAGTAGGAATGTTAAAATTCTGCATGGAAAATAAGTATACTGGGAGTTGATGGATTAATTACCCACGCCAAACCAAACATTACACGAACAACTCGAAATTTACACAAAAATCGAGTGTATGTGATTCTGTCCATCTGTTCATACACTCGTGTACCCCTTTCTTTACTCTCGATATAATAATCTAAAAAACATATTTCATATTTGTCTATTTTATAAGTTCTTTTTCTTTCTTAAAAGTTTAATGCGCTCATGATACCATAACCGATAGTTATGACGCAAACGTATGCAATTACGGAGGCAGGAACACCTCTGTTAATAAATGTACTGACGGAAAGATATCTCTTTCCAACCTCATCAGTCATACTGATAGCAGTCACATTGGGGAAACCCGAAGTTGGTAAGCCCATGGCACTGGATGCAAGCAATGCAGTACCCATGACTAAAATCAATGGGTGTGGGTTCTCCATAGCATCACCCACTTCCTTAACCAAAGGAACAATGATAATTGTAGCAACCGTGTGGGAAATAAACGTGGCAACCACCAAGATTAAGATACCAAAAATAATCAAAATGGCATACAAGCCAAGATCCATTACTTTCTCTTGCAAAGCAGTAGCAATTGTAGATAACAAACCTGAGCTGGTGACTGCTTTTCCCAATGCAAGACCTCCCATTGCCAATAAAATGACACTCCATGGAAAGTTATTGATATCATCCACTTTTAAAAGACCTGTTCCAAAAAAGATCACAATGGGGAACACAGCAATAATACCAGAGGAGCCGAAAGTATCCTCAATTTCTGACTCCACACACCACAAAAGAATGGTTACGATAGTGATCACACTTACAAAAATTTGCTTCGTGGTTAATTTGTCTTTAATCGGCTTGTAGGCTTTGACTTTGGATGTTGAAATCTTAAAAGTAAAGATTAACTCCATCCAAATTCCGAACAAAGCGCATAGGGCTACCGGAATGGCAACCGCAAACCACTTACCCCAACCTGGATTTGGATCCATATACTCGATAGCAATGATATTTTGAGGAGATGCAATAGGAGATGCCATACCTCCAATGTTGGAAGCCAAAGCAATCCCGAGTACCAACGCCTGTGCAAATGGAGACTCGGTGGGCAAAGTTCTTAAAACTGGTTGAATCAAAGAATAGGCCAAGACAGGTGCTGCGACATTCGATATCCACATGGATAAGAATAATGCAACAGACATGATAGCCAACAATACATTTCTGGGTTTTGTACCAGCAAATGCCAACATGAACGAAGAAACAACCTTGGCGACGTTATATTTCGATAGCGCAGCTGCCAATGTGAAGCCACCCAACAAAACCATGATAGTAGAGGACCACATTTGGGAAAATATGTACAGAGATGCCGATGCAGCATCCATTGCTCCATCTCCGTCTGTTGCTTTCAAAACTTTGCATGCGACTACCAATAAAGGAACCGCCATAGAGGTAACGTACAAAGGCAAAGCCTCGGTAGCCCAAGACAATGCAACTGTAGCCAAAACTGCCAAACAACGAGCTTCTTCTTTGTCATTCATGGTAGGGACGGTCATGAGCACAATGAAGACAATTATCACAAGAAATAGCTTAAGCATTTGGTAAGTAAAGAAAAATTGGGGAAGTTTTATGTTGTCGCGTCCGAAAATAGTCTTCCCAAATGGCAAGTCAATGGTCTTCAACTTCAAGTGTATTAATGTAGTCATGAAAGCTTCGTCGCCCATCTTACTAGATCTGACAGCGTTTTCATCAAGATGCAAATTGTGATTTTTCTTTTCCAAAGACAACATGTCCTTCCAAACGGTATTTCTTTCCCATACAATGTGGTCTCTTAAGTATGACTTCAACTCATCACGCACAGCATCCAAAGATTGAGGTGAGTCTGCAGTGAATCTGCCAGACAAGAAAGCATAGACTTGGACAATGTGGTCAATCCTGTAGTCAAGTTTATCAGATGCTTCTGGAAAAAACGCTCTAGAATTGTTGGGAAGAAAGTTGTTGATAAAGTCCTCCTTAACAGAGTAGTTGCAAGTCTTGTCGAACTTTTTGCAGATCTTTGTGAGCCCGATTTTATTTAATTCGATAAAAGACTTGAGTTCACTCAAAGAAATAAACAAGTGTACAGATCTCTGTTTTAAGGCAATACGCTTTTGCCTGTCGATATCGAAATCATCCTTTCCCAATAACGCAGAGTTAAGGGTAGTCTGGTTATCATCTTCATCATCCTCATCTTCATCCTCGTCATCCTCGTCAATCGGACATTTTTCAATATCATAGTCCAAGTGGTTTACGGTATCAAACACTGATGCGTTCGTAGTGGTTCTTTCGAGGGTAGACTTGATGTTGAAGTGACGGTGTTCATTTGAAGCATATGCTTCCGGATCTTCAGTATTGAAGGATCTAGGATATATCTCGCGGTCAATGTGAGGTTTGTTTGTCTCCAAGTCTTTTATGAAGTTTTCGTATTGCTGATAAAGCTCAGCTTCTTTTTTTTTGAAAAACTTATCAACCTTGGACAATTCCTCAATCAATTCCTTGGTAAAAATGGGCAAAGGATCGTTGGGACCGCTACATTGAACAGTTTTTGCAGCAACCTCCCATTCATCCAACCCCAAAGGAGACGCCATTGTAGAGTTGTCGAGATCAAACAGATACGCCTCATCATCATCACTTTTTCTCAACTCGTGAGTCACTTCTTTCTCGATGTCGTGAGATTTGTTCGCCTTTCTATTTTTAAATTTGTTGATAAGATGAGAAGCAGTCAATTTTTCAACAACAGATTCGTCATCATCGTTGGAGTCATTTGCAACCTTTGCCTGGCTTATTTTCAAGAGGGCCTGATTTCTGCGCATGATTCTCACCAAGTCAGAAATCAAGGCTCTATTCATCGGAATAGAGCCATCGATTGGTTCTTGGCTCTCCAACTGTTTTTGCTCGGCCAAGTAGATGACCTTCTTGAGCGCTGGGTAATTCAAGTAATGATCTTGCCACTCAGGTACAGCATTAAATTTCAACGAGTGGGAGAACTTCATTTTAGAGCTGTCAAACTGATCTAAGAGTTCTTGGCAGGAAAAAAAGCTAAAGAAGCCTTCGATCTTATGTTTGAAATAGGAATCCGCTCGCGTGACAAAACTTTTATGCATTTCTTTTTCTTAGCATATTTGGGAATCCTTCCTAGATGACACTGGCGCTGCGCGGTTGCATAAATTAGGACCCACGTGGGTTCAATCTCAAAAAATAAATTAGCGTGCACACCATACAAATATGACTATCATGTCCCTCATAAACAAGTCTTTAAAGAAAAGAGCAAGGCTTGGTCTGATGACAGATTTTTGCCGATAATTCTCTCCTGTATAAATCTCAGATCCCTGGAACTGGAAAACAAATGCCATTTCGCGTTAATTGAGAATGGCCCAAATCGGGTGGGCCATATCCTTAGGCAACGTGCGGTTATAAGCGCGCCTTGATTCGAGGCACTTTCATTGAACCCCGATAAATAAGATCATACGGTTAAGACAAGGCACGTTATTTCTTTAAAAAGAAATGTTATTGTTTCCTCAGGGTTTCGCTCGAGAATACGTGTTATTATATCCAGGAAACGCCATTTTCACTGCCAACAACTTTCAGTTGCAATGGATGAAATGAATTTCCGTAATTAGATTCTGTTTTGAGTGAACTTATGGCATACTTAAAATAAGCGATAATACCATGAGTTTCGAAAAAAAAAATACAAAGCTGTTGTGCTGTGTTTTTCCTGACTAAAGAAATTGTTTTCGATGGGAATCTGTTCATATGTTGTGAAAGTAGGAATATTGTTTTGATATCTATAAATTTAAAAAAATGTAGACACTAACAACATGTTATGAATTTTTGAAACGCCAATTAGAAATACATTCTCGTCAAAATATATAAAAGCAAGGAAAAAACCGTATTCTCGGAGAGAACACGAAGTTTCATGACGCTATAATTTGCGTGTAAAAGCCTATCCAAGTATGTGTCCCCGTCAAATACAATTTCAGGTTACGTGAATGACGAAACCCATGCTTATTGACCTGCACATGTCATCTTTTTTTTTTTGAGGCAAGAATTAGAGGCCGCGAGCTAAACCGGCTTTTGTTGCGGGCGCGCATACGTGACTGAGGTAGCGTCATGTGGCTACTTCACGCTTTACAAGCGGTCAACTCCCTATAATTACTGACGGTAAGCTTTTTTTCGCGAAGTTATATTCACCTCAGCTAAACAACAGTTTGAAGTATCCGTTACGATTTCGGGCAAGGTTTGAAATTCATTGCGCCGGGATTATGCCGGCGTCTATTCACGTGATTATCGCTTAGGCTCACGCGACCTCATTATTGAAAGACCTCTCACTGGCCTCGCGTCCAATGATTTCGCGACCAAAGGCCTGATTTCACTCATATCAATAAAACACTTGTGCCCTTAAAATTTAAGGCACGTCATGAATGGCTTCGCGCAAAGTAACATACACGAAGGTGAGGCAGCACCAATTCCCACGCGGCCGAGGCTTCCAATCAATAGCACTAAAAACTCCACCCCCAGTCGCACCCCATCAATGTCCAAGCTGCCAGTTTCTCGTACAAACGATGAACAACGTGATTCACAACTGATAGATTTCAAGGCACAGGAGAATGACAAAAATGAAGTGCTTCATATGGTACACAAGTGGTCACACACGCACTCGATTCTAAGCGTAGTTGCAGCCCCATCCAAAGACTTAATTCTCTGCGGCACACAGGACTCAAAGATATTGATTTTTGAAGTATCGACGTTTGCATTGAAGCACGTGATAAACTGCGGGCACCTGTCATACGGTGCCTCTGTACTTTGCATGACGATCGATCCGGACGAAAATTTTCTCTTTACTGCTGGGTCAGATTCCTTGATCAAAGTGTGGGACTTGAGTCCCTTCAATGATAAGTCAGCCACGGAATTCGATATTAAATGCACCCACCTTGCGTACTCTTCTATTGATATAGGTGACATTTTCTCTATCGCGTGGTCGCACGACTTACTGACTCTTTTTATCGGGGCTCAGAATGCATCCATCTTATGGTGTCGGTTAGATTTGAACGCAAGCAGACAATCCACACCAACGTCATATGACAACTTCACATGCATGTCTGTAGATAAATTACCTCATTTGCGCTTCGATAAATTCTTCGATTCAAAGGGTCCGGGAGGCTCCATCAATCTGACTCAAAGTAAGCACCAGTTATTACGCGCATCTGGAACCTCGGAGACAAGAGGTCCCATTTTGGTTGAGATCGAATCCAAGAATATCATTTATTTCGCTCATAATGGGTATGTCTATTGCATGGAATTTCTCACACAGAAGAATGCACCTGAATTTTGTGATCTTCAAAAGAATGATTTTGACATGCATTTGGCGAGCTGTGGGGGAGACGGTTTTATCAAGGTATGGGGTATCACAATCAATTTAGATGGCACATTGTCAATGGTGGTCAAGGCTTCCCTTGAAAATGAAGATTCTATTTTGTCCATGCATGTGAAAGACTCCTCCATATATGTGGGTCTTGGTAACTCCACTATCAATGCCTGGGATCTTACAACATTTCAACTAACCAGGTCTTTTTTCTTCGAGTGTGCCGATCATGCTAAGTGCGATGAAGTTCTTTCTTTGTGTATTTACAATGATTGTATATACAAAGCCACTAATGAAGGAGGTCTTTGTAAATTTGCATTGAGGCAAGACTCAGAGGAAATCAATGAAGAAGAAACAACCTCAAAGGATTGTCTGTTAAAATTGGATATTCATGGACTTCTAAGGCAACGATCAGTGGAAGTTGAGCAGAGTTTTGTTTTTGTCGTGCAAACTTTCGAACACTCAGGTTCAACATTCTTGATCTCTGGAGGCTCCGGATCTCTTTGTTTGTGGAACATAACAAATGTGGGCGAACGGAAAGGAACAGATACGCTACTAAGTGAAGCGCTGTCTGATATAAAATATATGGGTACAATCGATACATCCAATGAACATATGTTAGAATCCCTCAAAAGAGTGATTGCTTATAAAACCATCTCGAAATATCCGAGAATCTATTTAGAAGAGTCCAGACATTGTGCAAATGTATTTGGAAAGCTTTTTATAAAATTGGGTGCTGCGGATACAAAACTTCTACCGGTCACAAATTGCAATCCTATAGTATATGCAAAGTTCAACGCAGATACAACAAATTGTCCTGATATAAAACCTGTGAGAGTCCTTTGGTACGGACATTATGATGTCGTGGATGCTATTCAGACTAAAGATGCATGGAAGACTGATCCTTTCGTTTTGAATGCGATAGATGGAAATTTGTATGCCCGGGGAGTTTCTGACAATAAAGGTCCCGTTCTTGCGGCAATCTACGCTGTTGCGGAACTTAAGAAAAACAAGAAACTTTCTACAGATGTTCTATTTCTCATTGAAGGTGAAGAGGAAACCGGGTCAATTGGTTTTCAAGATGCTGTTAATCTTCACAAGGATTTGATTGGACATATTGATTGGGTAATGCTCTCCAATTCTTCCTGGCTTGATGATTATACTCCTTGTTTGAATTATGGTTTGCGCGGGGTTGTGAATGCCACGATATCCGTCGAATCAGAAAAGCCTGATAGACATTCAGGTGTTGACGGTGGTGTATCTAAAGAGCCCACTATGGATCTTTTACAGGTGGTGAGTCTGCTTTCATGTGAAGAAACAAACATGATTAAAATCCCTGGGTTTTACAACAATATTATACCAATTGACAAAGCTGAATCTGATCGTTTAGAGAAAATCAAGAAATATGCGAGAAGAAATAATATTGCGGAAGCTGACTCGGACTCCCTTTTTGCTAAATGGAGAAATCCCTCTTTGACTGTCCACAGAGTTGATGTTTCTGGTCCAAGAAACAATACTGTAATACCTCAGAGAGCAAGAGCATCCGTCTCGATACGAGTGGTTCCTGACCAAGATCTTGTGGAAATTAAAAAAGGACTTGTTTCTTATTTGCAAGATAAGTTCAGCCAGCTCAAAACAGAAAATAAGATCCTGATTGAATTCTTTCGTGAAGCTGAACCGTGGCTAGGAAACCCAGATAACCTAGTGTATCAGATCTTGTATGAGAAAATGAGAAAGAACTGGGGTGTGTTATGTCCCGATCCCTTGTTTGTTCGGGAAGGAGGTTCGATCCCATCAATTAGATTCCTTGAAAAAGCATTTAACGCTCCAGCCGCTCAGATTCCTTGTGGTCAAGCAAGTGATAACGCACATTTAAAAGATGAGAAGCTCAGAGTTTTGAATCTTTTCAAGTTGAGAGACATTTTGCAAGATACTTTCAGAGAGTTGGGGCTTCGAGACTTTAAGACTCTCGAAAAAAAAGACATTTTCGAGAAAAAACAGTTTGAATAATTAATTAGGCATATAATTAAGATGGTGTGATATATAACGATATTTTTTGTATAAAATTGACCCTCGCACGAAGCGACACCAGATAAAATCAGAGAAATAAAGTTGAGAATTAGACCTTCTCGGCAACATCCTGGGGACTATTTTCGGTTTCTCCACTCGTGCTTGATTTATCTTCATCATTAGCTGATGGGTTTGCTTTAGCTTGTGCCTCTGCTGCAGCCCTTTGCTCCGCCATTTTCCTGAACAAGGCCACGTAACCGTACTTGGATTTCAGTCTCAACTTGTTACCCCAATAGTGGAATGCGAAAGGAATCGGAACCATCGCAACTGCAATGAATGCGAACAAGGACGTAGCCCAACCGATATCCAACTTTTCGTACATTTGAATAGTGAACAAAGGAAAGGAGCCGGCAATGAGATAACGGAGCAAGTTGTTCGCAGCCAATGCAGAGGCCACATAGGCTGGTGGGAAAGACATTGAGTAGTAGAGAATGATACCGAAGAACACCCAAAGTAACCCGAATCCGAAAGGCACAGCAGAAAGAGTTGGAACGATCCAGTGGATCGATATGCGAGAAGTCCATGCGAGCCAGAATAAGGCAATAGGCAAAAGAAAGGCGCCAATTTCGACAATGAGTAATCTTGTCTCTGGAGCATCCCAAATGAGTTTGCCCTCTTCATCACGCTTACCTCTAGTTCCATCTGGGTTCTTTGGGAAGTAGACAAGTTTGTCCAAGACGATGTAGCCCAAAACAGCACTACATAAACCAACACCCACGGCAATAAAAGGCAAGCCGGATACTCCTGTGCCCATCAAGTACTCTCCTCTGAAGATTATAGGGAACGCCTCAAAGAATCCAAACAAGACAGCAAAGACAAAAGCGGTGTAAATAGAAGACAATCCGACAATTGGTTCAACGAAAAGCATCTCGAGAGGTCTGAACAAATGAATTTGGATGACTTGCTTGAAGGTTGGTCTTTCCACAATTAACTTGATGCCCCTGGCCTTGGCTCTCTTCTTGAGAATTGCAGGTTTAAATGTTTCTGGGACCATTAAAACAAACGGCAACATGACACCATAGAACATCATGGAAACCCACATGGTCCACCTCCAACTTTTGGTCTCCACCACAAAGCCACCGATGATGGGGCCAATAACAGGACCCAAGAAAGGAGAAAGAGAAAACAATGCCATGGCGGTAGACATTTGCTCGGGGGAGTTTGCCCAGATATCTGTGATCGAGCCACCTGCGATGGACATTGGTGGGGATGCGATAAAACCGGAAAGGAATCTTAAGATGAGCAAACTTCTTGTGTTCTGGGACAACCCGACACCCATGGTGAAGAGAATCGCGGCAGGAAAAGTGGTCATGTAAATCCAGCGACGGCCGATCATTTCGGAGAGAGGGGCGCCGATCACAGGTCCAACAGCCAAACCAAGCAAGTACAAAGAGAGGCCAGAAAGCGCGAGGGTCAGCGAGATATTGAAGTCAATCATGATCTGGGTGACTCCCTCAACATAAAGCGACGAGCCCAACGAGATACAGAGACACATGTTTGCGATGGTGAACGTGGCGCCCCATTTCTTCCAACTGGGCCAGTTGTGAGGGTTGGCTTTATCGTCGGGGCCGTCGTACTCCAACTCGGAAAGTTTGACGGGCTCGCCACGGGTGATGGACCTGACGACCGAGGGAGCCATTGACCGCTCTGTTTCCGTCTGCGCAGTCACGATTCTGTTCAACTCGTTCTCAGACATGTTGGTGTTCATGAGCTCCAAGTCGCTCTGGACCGGTCTCACGGCGTTGTCGTCTGAAACCAGGCCGTCGGAGAGCTTTGGCTCGGGGTATTCTTTTGTGACAAATGCCTCGTTATGGTCTATGTCCTGGATGGTAGACGCACTCTCATCATCGTCGTTGTCGTTGTTCTGGAGTTGAGTCTGCTCTGCGTCTTGCGGCGCCGCTTGCTGTGACCCCGTATTCTCTGTCTCGTATTCGGATGCCGTCTCGTAAGCGGAGGTTGTCGAGGCGTCCAATGAGGAAAGCGACTCCATGCGGCTGTTTCTATTATGTGGAGCGGCCGCTCTCAAAGCTTCCTCCTCGGTGTGCGAGGTACCCAAAACGCCCATTTTGGATATAAAATGTTGGTGCTGAATGGTGATGCCAGAAAGCAAAATGTAGTGTGAATGAAATAGACGTGGGTCTTAAATCGTCGGTAGCACAATGATATGATATAACTTAGGAAAGTAGACGCTAGCAAGTATCCCTGAGAGTTATACGGAAGGCGCACTTTTTTTTCGAGTTTAATGGCGCGGCTTGCATAGACTCTTTATACAAATCGGAGGCCAGCGTAGCTGGTCAATAGCCGATGCCCTCCATCAGCCGCAGCGCGCAACGGAGATGATAATCCACACTCGCCGGCTCCTCGGCATGTATACGGACCGGTTTGCCGAACGCCCACTGCCTTGTCAAAACAGTAGACAAACCACCCAAACACACACACCATCAAGCCAGCAAATAAACAAATAAACAAACAAACAAACAAACGAAAAACAAACAAATAAACAAACAAAGAAAGAAACAAACAAACGAACAGACGAACGAAAAAAAAAAAAAAAACAAGCACGTGGTCAAAAAAAAACCCAGATCAAGTTGAAAAAGAGCCAACCCACACAGGCGGCAATTTGAATGATGACGACGGGTGCCGTTAAGCCCGTCGCCGCTGGCTTGGATCTGGCCTCACCGATTCGAGCCACGCAGAATCAACCGGCACGGCGTAGGATCTTTTAGGTGCACGCAACTCAAATAATACTGCACACTGTGTACTTGTACGCACACCTCAAAAACATAGGGCTTGTGGAAGCGACGATGGTGCATGTAGCAGGCGCTGGGGGGCGTAGCCGGTCAGGTCGGGTTCTTAAAGTCCACCGTGATATCAATACGTATATGCCACCCGAGCAGCTGGGGCTTGAAACACAACAGGAGATGCCCACGTGCAACGATCTTATCGATGCATTCCGCGCGGCCACGCGGACTCGAACAAGGTAATGAAAAAAAAAAAAGATCATCAACAACAAGTTCATCAACAACAAGTTCATCAACAACAAGTTCATCATTAAGAAGGTGCTCGACAGGGTGCATGAAGAGTCAGGCACGAGCATGGGATCGGGTTCGGGCGGGCGGCCTGCAGGCCGTGGGGAGACAAATCCCGAGAGAGAGATAGGAATAGGGAGACAGACTGCCTAAAACAGAAGGCGTGGTGATCCTTTGCCTTCCATAAGTTTCGCTGGCGGCGCCCTGGGTCGGTATACCTGAAACATCCCCCAGCGCCACAAGCGCCACAAGCGCCACAAGCGGGCAATTTTATCCGAGGAACGAGGAGCGTGGACCGAGGATCTTTTGTTGCGCGCACCCGACGCTAACACAGCCGCACGCCGCACGTATGGCCGTATAATTCTAATTGTCTGTTTTTTTTTTAAAAAAAAAATATTTTTTTTATGTGCGCCGCAGCGGGGCCGGGGCCGGGGCCGAGGACCACCCGTAGTACGACTTGGCGCGGACATACCCAAACACGAAGTTGCACGCGAACACGACCAAGATGGCCGCGGCGCCCACGGCCAAGAACTTTGCGCTCAACGGCTCGACGAGCGCATTGAGAATTACGCCGATGGTGTGCGCGCTCACCAGCGTCCGGTTCCCAACTTGGAACGGGTCCTGGCCCATGCACTTTTCCCAGCGCGCGCACATCTTCTCAAGCGCAGGCACCACAGTTTCGGGCGAGCATTGGTTCTCGCGGTACGCGCGCTCGCAGAGGGCCATTTCCACCAAGAGGTCGTTGGCCTCTCGCCGGAGTTTTTGCGCCACGTCCTGGCGGATGGCCTGGATGACCGACACCACGAGGTGCACCGCGTACGTTGAGAGCACCGCGTTGACTAGGAGCTGTAGGTACGACGCCAACACGTACGGCGTGCGCTCTGCCGGCACGGCGCGCAGATCCCAAGGTGACGGAAGCATGTCGCCCACGACCTGCGGGCCGGGCCGGGGCGTGTGTTTCTGGACTGCGCTCCTCGTCGTCGTCGCCGCCGCCGTCGCTGCTGCTGCTGCTGCTGTTGTTGTTGTTGTTGTTGCTGCCAGAGGCCTAGTCGCGAGGGTGCCCTGCTCGTGTTCCTGCGGGTAGTAGTGGTGGTGGTGGATCTGGATGGCGCCGTGCTGGGCCTCGATCGCGTACGCGCGCCCGGACAAGAGCCCATGCTGCGGCGTGGGCCCATCGGACACCGAGATCCGCGGGGGCAGCGGGTGGCGGAACGTGGCAGTGGAGAGATGTTTCCCGACACTCGTCAGCATGCTTGTGTCGAACTCGTAGTCGTGGTCGGGCACGGGTACCGGTGTGTCGCCCAGCGTGTCGGAGGGAATTTCTGAAATCTGCTGCGGCGGTGGCATGAGAAGCTTAAGCAGCTTGGGCAGCTTGGGCAGCTTAAGGGCGTACTTGGCGCCCATGACGGTCGGGCGAAGGCTGTGTAGAAGCAGCAGATTGGCATCCGCATGGTCTGCGCAATCGGAGTCCGCATGGTCCGTCTCCTTGTATGCCCCGTGTCCCAGTGTATGCTCGGATACAATGCTCATGTCCACGTCGTCGTATCCATGGGACACGGCCGTCATATCATACGACTCGATGCTGTCGATTTCCATGAAATCGTCGTCGTGGGCATGCATCTGTGCCCCGCGGCGGAGGTCACCCAAAGACAACGAACCAAGCCCTGCACCAAGGTCCTCGAAAGTACTCATGGCGCGTGGTTTTGCAAGGATGTGCTGGCCAGAAGAATGTCAGTTCCAGATGCCGGCGTGTCCAAACGAACAGGCGCGTGAGTTGGCCTGCTTAAATACACGGCCGCGGATACGAAGACGGCGCGTACGTGCCTGTGTATGTATGTGTGCTGTAAAGAGACTTGGGCGTTTCGCTCAGCGACACAGCACAATTCACAACACCCCAACAAAAGATATTGGCAACTGAGTGATGGGCGCGGCCACCGAGAAATCGGACTCTAGAGGTGGTGGCTCCAGAGGTGGTAAGTGTCACCTGCAGGAGTGATGGGTCCGGTAGAGGCTATGAGTTTTCGGCGTGCTTCCAATATTTGGCGGGAGGAGAGACGGGGGGATGCTCAAATATCCAAAGTGCTAGGTGTAGGGCGGTGCAGGGTCTTCCGTTGGGGCGTGTTGGTGTTTTTGGAGAACCTAGTAAGACCGGCAGGCGGGCCCATGGAATGGACCCGCGGCCGCGAGGTCCGATGCGCATCGCGAATGAAATTTCCATGCCCGCCCGTCAGCATTCAGCATTCAACTGCCGGTCTACGCTCTTGGTTCCTTCCTTGTATATCCAGATATCGGGGTGTCATCTTCTAAATCTAAATCTTAATCCACATTTGCATCTGCAGCTATATACTTGTACGAGCATCGCAGTGTATTGAAAATGGGGTCGAAAAGAAAAAGAAACGAGAAGAAAAAGGACTTCCAGAAGCGAAAGCTCAAGGTGGGAAAGACCCAGGCCAAGCCCGACAACTATACCGACACCTCGTTTACGGCCAAGTCCATATCACTCCCGAACCAGAGTATCTCAAACAAGAGCACGCTGGGCCCACATACCCCTGCCGGTACAGAGGATGTCGACATCTCCCACCAGCTTCTGCTCGTGAAACACCACCTGGCATCGACTCGGAAAGAAGTCGTGGGCTTCATCGAGACCCACCTCCCTTCGAATACCTCCATGTACAAGCAAATCCTCACATTGACCGTGTCGCTTGTCACCGACCCGGCGATGTCCGTGAGAGACGCGTTTGTGTCTCTTCTATCGGCTTGCGCAGACAAGCAGCCGGGTTTTCTCGAGTTGCACATGCGTACCATTGTTCTTTTCGTGCACTCCGCAATGTCTCACATTAAGGCAGACATCCGCGGCTCCTCCACAAAAGTGCTCGATGTGCTCGTCACAAAAGCCCCCAGTGCTTTGGTCAAGGGGCATTTCGTTAAGACCATCCGCAGTTTTTTTCCCCTTATGGCATGGTCTCTATCGGGCGACAAAAAGGCCATCTCGCTTGCCGTCAACACATCCGAGATTCTTGGCGGAACTAACGACAAAATGCGCGTCCATCACCTTGCGGTACTCGAGCGGTTGCTCGAGTGTTCGCTTTTCCGAACAGACCCGGACTCGGGTTCAATGGCAATAGATTGGTCTACGTGCACGGCCGTGCACCCGCAGACTTCCCGCTTCCTTTTGCCTTCCAATCCGCAGGCATACGCGCAATTGAAACTCTATGTCGATGAACTCCCATCAAATATCGACGCCGACTCGTCTGAGGCAGCTGATGGTTCGTTTGCTCTCGCGGACGTCGACCGCGTATCTACTGAGGACCAAGAAACAAGAAGAAAAATCACATACGACGTCTTCTTATCTCCATTGAAAAAAAATCTTAGTGACGCTGTGAAAGAGGGTGGAGAATTCGGGAAACAGGCCAACAAGTGCTTGGGTGTTCTAGGCAGGTTCGAAAAGGAATACGAGGCTCCACAAGAAAATTGAACGAGGCCCGATGCATTGTATACTATAATATCTATTTCAGCATCAGATCGGCGTCATAAATTACAAACGTTTGAGTATAAATAAATAAAAAATGGCCCGTGCTAAATTGTTTTTTTCTTCTTTTTGTTCAGTCACGTAGTTGCCTGAAGCGCAAAGAACCTTGGTTACCAAACCTAGTTAAGTTTTTTCGAGTCACGCGCAAATTACATTGGACAATGCACATACCTTTTTATCTGTCCCTTCCTTTTCAATTATGTTGCGTTCAATCTTATCCAAGCCCGCTTACACATTTTTTCCCAGAGTTGTTGCATTGCTGAACGTAGCGCCATACAGAAACATCCACTGGTCGCCAGTTCTTTTGAAAAAACGTGGAAAGGATCCTGTTCCGGCTGACGAGCCAACTGAGAAAGCCCTGGAGATTGACTTCGACGATGTTTCCCAGAGATTCCAGGGAGTCATTGACAAATTTGCGAAGCATGCAAACGAGGCCAAATTAGGGAAAACAAACCCCCAGATCTTCGACAATTTATTGGTCGAAACCCCAGATGGTGAACTTCCTTACACATCTGTGGCGGTGACGGCTCTAAAAGGGCGTAATTTCATTATGACAGTATTCGACCCTGCTAACGTCAAACATGTTGTCAACGCTGTGTTGGCATCAAACCTTAACATGAATCCTGTATTAGATGCTTCTAACAAACAGATGTTGAAAGTTCCATTGCCACCAGTGACAACAGAATCCAAGAAGGAAACTATTAAGCAGTTGAAGGCTGTTTTTGACAAATTCAAAAATGGACATGGTGGTACCGGAAAGCATGCCAACACGCTTTCTGCTATCAGGACTGACATCAAGAACAGCATTTCAACCAAAAAAAAGATGACCGACCAAGAGCAGGCGCTTTGGAAGAAAGTCGAAAACTTGCATAAGGAATATGTAAAAAAGCTAGAAGACAGCTTCAAAACCGCTGAAACAGCTGTAATGAAGTAATGGCTCAAAAGCAAATTCCCTTTCCCACAAACAAGCGCTTTCTATAGTGATCGCACCATTTTATAATTCGAAGACTTTCATCAATGATACACTGAGATGATATAGACCCTTCGCATAAGCAAAAGAACTCGTAGTTCTCATCTGCCAAGAGAAATCCTGTGATAAATGAATTTTCTGCGTGTAATCTGGAATACGTAAGTTTCTTAGATTTGACGTGCCTGGTAGACTTTTCATTGCCCTTAGATACCACCAAATTCGAATATAGTGATATCATCTGTAAAGATAACTGAAGCTGGATGAGTTCAGGTAAGTCGGTCTTTTGCGTATCATTTTCGACAAAAATCTGGTTAAACTCCTTACGTTTATAGACAAAATGCTTTATTGATGAAATTTTTAGCTCGCTCAAAACTAGATTCTTGTCGTTCATCAGAGATAATTCAAAGCCAAGTCTTCTGGAAAACAGTGAGTTTTTGTTGATTTTTGCAATTACATGGTTTGCAGCTTCTTTCATACAAAAAAATGAGTTTTTGTTACCACTCACAAGAATAATAGTCATGGGTCGATCATACGAATCAAGGAAAAATGTTTTCACATAACAGTAGAGAAACCCTGAGCTATTGAACTCAGGCATGCATAGTGGGATCCATTGGCCAGCATCTTCACCTTTAACTAAAGATCCTGAGTTCATACGTATGATGTATAATAGAATGGAAATATCCCTACTCTGCAAACTGTGATTCCGGGGGCGTAAATAAGAGAGAACCATATCGTCGATTGTTATGAATCCAAAGAGAAGGTCTGCCGCCAAGTGGGCTTGGTTTTCAGAAGTAGAAAGCAAGCTTGGGAGTGTGGGCATGATGTCGGGATCTTCTTTTGGTACCTTAAGGCTTTTTACAGAAAGAATAATGTCGCTGAGTTTAGTGCGGCATGTTTTGCTAATTCTGGCACAGCGCATAGCATTCTCGAATACAGCACTAAGACAGTAAGGGGTATCAATTACTAGCGCATGGTGTTCGTTTGAGTGAAAGCCGTAAGTGAGTTTCATGGCCAAAGTGTCGAGAGCACGAAAGTCCTGTAAGCTTAAAATCCTGCGGAGATCGTAATTCATTCCCGCTTCGAAATGCTTCGAAATGACAGCCTTGGAAAGCACTGCAAGCACGTAAGTATAGAGGCACTCTAACTGGTTCTCTAAAATTGATGCACCTCCTGGTGCAACCGAGGTGATTTCGTGGGGAAGTCCCGAGACTGCCACAAGAATGAGTGGGTGTTTGTTTTTGGCGACTATTTTAAGCAGGTCCAGTGATATGGATGTGACGTCCCGTTTCATGCTTTCCTGGAAGCTGGCAATGATTGTGGTGATAAGACCCATATATCCAATAAGAATATCGTCATTCCCGTTTAAAGAATAGATTGGCTTTCCCGCCGATGAAAGGATGAAGAATTGCTTAAGCTTTTTTCTGAAGTGCATGTGCAGTTTATCGTCAAGTACTCTAGTTTGAAGGAACTTTTCGTCGAACGCAGTCTCATCCTTTGTAAAAAAATTGCGGCTGTTAAAAAGCCCATGGTTGGCCTGGTTCAGTGACGACATCAAGTTACTGAGAATACCCGGGAGCAGAAAGTCGTCATTTGCGTCTTCTATTAGAGAGGCATCGTTGGAACTCGTGACGCTCCCGAAGTTACTGGTGATCGACGGCATATTCAGAGTATAAGGAAGTAACTCGTGAGGCCGGCTATCCAAGTCATTAGTCAGCAATTGGGCTTGTTCAGAAGTTTGCAAAGAGACAGCAGTCAAGGCCTCTGCTGTGTGCAAGCTCGATTCAGGACAAGGTTTGGTTTGTGAGATGAAAGAAAGGGCTTTGCGGAGACCCAGTGCCCGTAGGTGGGTATCAACTGGGTCGGACATTTTATGGGACGCGGTATTTATCCTGATTGATACGCGTGGCAGTTTTTTAGAGGCGGAACGACTTGTATTTCTATGGCACTCAGAAACCGCTAAGAGGATCTAAGCGCATTCGAATGCGACAATCCTTTGAAGAAACAGGAAAAGATTTAACGTAAAGAGACCAGCACGTAGCAATTATGCAGGGATATTGTGAGAAGAAATTTTGTCTGAACGGTAGATGAACGTTTGGTCGTGGTGAATAAGTTGTATTGGACACAAGCTCGTGGTTTTGGGGCCCGGGGTGGAGATACATATATCCATATTCATATACTTAAACTTATATGAAGGCTGTGCGCCCCCAACTAAGATGGGCATGAGAGCACGCCTGGCGTCGCACATTTCAATTGACACGTCTGTACATACAAACTGAGGCATATTTTTATAGGATGTGAGATGGAATCCAAGGGGCGTCCGACGGGACCACAAGATAGTCCAGATGAGAGCCACGTCGGAGCCCCAAGAAAAGCATATGAGATGCGGCCCGAGTCGAGCCATTCGCGCGGGGCGAGTTCCCATATAAAAGAAGAAGAGGAAGAAGAAGAAGAAGAAAAGCACTGTTGGGATTGATGTTCGATGTTTGCGTTTTACAAGGAATATGAGAATTAATGCGGTTCTAGCGGCGGAGGAACATGTACCAAATGATGAACACGACGAACAAGCCGGCACCTATGATGGGCACGTACTGCCTGATCATGGCCTCGAAGTTGATGCGCTGGGCTTTTTTGCGATACTTGATGGAATCGTTGCGCAAGTTCAGGGACAAGTCGCTCATCTTGTCCAAGGAGTCACCCCTGTACAAGAGATCCTCGATATTTTTGGTCATGACCTTTTTGACGTCGGCCAAGTCGGTGTTGAGGCGGTCGAGATTCAGCTGGGCGCGCTGGTCCTGGTAGATCTTCTTGGTTTTTCCCAAGAAGTTATCGAAGGAGCTGAAGCCAAAGGGTCGGGCGGTGTTTTTGAGCGCGTCGTGGCCGTGGATGTGGCCGAACTCGTTGCTGATTTCCGCTAAGTACAGAAAGGCCAACTTCCGCGGGTACGACTTCTCGCAGATCGTAAGGTATATGATGCTGTTGCTGATGACGTAGTGGATGTTGAAGCGACCAGACTCGATGGTGGCCTGCGGCTCGGAGTTAGGGGTCACTCTGCTGATGATGATCTTGCACTTTTTCTTTTGCTCGTTGAGCTCGGGGTCGACGGAGTCGTCCACGGACCCGCAGAGGGGGAGCGCTGTGGAGTTAGTAAATGCATGCTAGCGCCAGCTGCCAAGGTGAGGGAGGGGCTGGTTCCACATACCCAGATCAAAACCCGCATAAATTGCTGGAGTGGAGGAACTGGTGGGGAGCTGGGCCAAAGAGGAGCCAAAGACTAGCGTGGAAATGAAGGGCGTCGATGCGCCCAGCAGTACATACCATCGTACCGGTATATCAATGTAGATTTCACCATTGCGGAAAAGTGAGCGGGTTTCTGATTCCTTCCCTTTTCTTCCTTCCTTCCTTGATTTCTTTGGTTGGCTGGTTGGTTGGTTGGTTGGTTTGATTTAGGCCTCGGGAAGGACTACGTCGCAGTTACAGAAGGTGATGTTTTCTGAGTAGTTTGGACGATGCACACTGGACCTGGGCGCGCTCATCTGGGGAACTTGGCGGGCGGAGCCATACTAGAGTTGGCCCTAGGCCCCGGCATCCCAGGCCCGCACTTTTCGCAGGTGGGCTCCCATTCTTGTTTGCCTTCACCTACTGTCATGTATATTTCTTCTTTTTAAATGTTTATCCATTTCAATCTTTCTTTCTTTCTTTTATTCTTTTATTCTTTTATTCTTTTATTCTTGTTTTACTCTCTCCTCCACCCTTCTTTTTCGCCATCTAAATTGTCCCGGCTCCAAAATATGGACCCTCTCGCAGACGGCCGTGCGCCGTAAAACATATTGGAAGTGCCGCCGCAATGTCCGGGGCACGAGGCCTACCAGTTCATTTTCACCTTTCATTTTTTTTTTTTTCTTCCATGGCCCCATCGCCTATGGCCCCGCGCGCACACCACCAGATGCTAGCTGCGCAAGATCCAGCGAGCATCTCACAATCCATCACAAATCAAACTCCCCCTCATTAAAATCCACACAAAACAAAACAAAACAAAACAAAAATCCTCACACGCACCCTCAAGAGCCCTTTGTGACCCGTGCCTAAATCTTCATCCACTGCAGGATCACAAGCAAGCACACGTCGCCGCATCTGCATCCGCATCCGTCCACGCACACGCACACCAAAAGAAACACCGGGCCCCAGGAAAAGCAGGCATGGATCTCTCTAATCTCTCCAGTACCCTCCCCCCAACACAACTGCTCGAGCTGGTCTCGCACGTCAACCTCACCCGCGAGCTCACAGGCGAGTTCAAAAACGCCGCGCGCTCAGTGGCCGCACTCTACCACGCAAGCTCGCTGAAAACGTCATGCGACAAGGCCGCCAGGTCCGTCAAGTCCGAATTCGCTACAGCTGCTAAGGCAGTGGCATCTCTCTACCGCTTGGGTACGGCCTCCCACACGCTTCTCTTACATAAGGGCTACTTGGAGTGCTTGGACGATCTCCTCATGGCCATTGCCCGCGGCGACGACATCGAGAACTGGGCGCTCACGAAACGTGCCGAGCTCACGAACTTCTACCACCACAAAGAGCCACCACGGGACAGGGAGCCATCGCCAGAGCTTCTGGTTCCGCAGTCGGCGCCCGGCCTGTCGGCAGATTGGGACGCTGCAGAGCCCCTGTTCTCCGGTGAGCACGAGTTCTCGTTCCCACCGGAGCTCGCTGCGCTGGTGCCGTTCCGCCCGAGTGTTCCGCCGCTTCTGCTTTCGTTCCGGCGCCCCAGAGCGCACGCCGAGGGCAAGAACCGCCGGCCGCAGCTGCTCGTTCTCCACCACGACTCGACGCCGGCGCTGCTGGAATCCGAGAGCGACGCCTCCGATTCCAGCAGCGACCACGACGCGCGCCGCAAGCGCAAAGCAATCCGAGCGCACCAGCACGATGCTGCAAAGAGAAGGCGCCGCGACAGGCGCGATGGGCCGGGTGCCGCCGCCTGAACTATTTATTGGGGCTTGAAGAGGGCCCCTGGGTAGGGCCCCTTCGAACCTTGGGAGAAGACGCTGTTGTGTGGGCCGGCAATGCCGACGGGCACAAGTCTATATTCTGGAATTACTTCATCAATGCATACGGGGTCGAGGGCCTGCTGCGGCTACTAGTAGCCAAACAACCCGTCGGAGTTGTCTCCGTAATCTTTAGCGTCATCGTCATCGCTATCATCGTCGTCATAGTCGTAGTCGTCGTAGCTGCTGTCGGACGCGTCGCCTTCGGAGCTCGAGCTCTCGATGGCGCTCTCGACAAGCCCCTCCAAGGTCAAGCAGAGCAAGGTGTCGCCCTTGGACTGCGTACCCCGGGCGACGTCGTGGGTCAGTTCCACGTAGCAGCTGGTCAAGCGGCACTTGCTGCGAATCACGGCATGGCGTCCCACGATGCAGTTTTCCAACAGCACGTCATCCTCAATAACTGCATGGTCAAGCACGATGGAGCCGGTTAACTTCACGCGCTTGCCTATGGTACAGTGAGCGCCCACAATAGACCGCTTGACGTTGGTGCGCTCGCCCAACAGCGTGGCGTCGCCGACCATGGCGTCGACGCCCACGTTCGCGGCAGCCTTGTCCTTGTGACCGGGCCTGGCGGCCGTATCGCGCGCCTGCAACTTGAGAAAATACCGGTTGGCCTCCATATACACGGGCAAGGTGTTGGCACGCAAGAACGCGGCCTGCTCCGGCACGACCAAGAAGCCGACGCTGGGCCCACCCGCCGCACTCTGCCACTCCTTGCGGGCAAAGTCGCGGATGATCTTGATGAGCGGGCGTGCGGCAAGGTACAGCTCGGAGAACTTGGCCGCATGCTCGCGCAAGTGCTCGGCGACAAGCCGCGTATTACCAAAGAAAATGGACGCGTTCAGTAACGAGGTACTGACGGCGGTCGCGGGGTGCTTCCACAACAACTGCGTGCGCACCTTGAAACCCTTGTGGAACGCCACGTCCTCCGCGGCATAGTAGTCTAAGAGCTGCGCACTGCCACAAGACAATTCCTCATACACGGTGTAGTTCTTCGGAAAGAGCCGGTGCTTCTTGTCTTCGATGTCGAGCTGGTTGCGGTAATACACTAGCACGCCCATGTCCGAGTCACGCCGGCATCGGTACGCCTCGATCAACACCTGCGGCGGCAAGTCTGTGACAAAGTCGCAAGGCAACAAAACAAAGTGCTCTAGCGGCAGGCCCTGCTGCTCGAGGAAGCGGAGGACGTGGCCGCTCAGCGTGCTGCTGTGCTCCACCACCTCGAGCGCGTGCGTAAATCGCAACACGTCTCGGTCCATCTCCAGAACGTCTGCGGCCTGCGCCACGGATGCTGTTTTGTGCTGCTTATACTTCTCCACGGCGTCGCGCACCGCCGCCGCCGAGTCTGGGTCGCAAAGCATCGTCACCTTGGGGAAAAACGCCTTCTCGCACCAGTCTAGGACATGCTCGAACATGGGCCGCTGTGCCACGGGCAAAAGCGCCTTGGGCGTGCCAGTGGCACGCTGCTTGGAAAACGGCGACAACTGCTTGCCGGGACCACAAAGAATAACAGCATGGAACTCCATTTTGTGGGGATGTGTGGGGGATGACTGGAGGCGATGGTTGGTGATAGTTCGACCGATGGTGCACCCGAAGATGCAAGCGGAGTCTTTTTCGAGCGCGCAGACAGGGTCACGTGGGCCATCTGGCTTGTCCCACGACTCCCTCCCCAGGGGCTCTTATTGCAAGCCGCTGTGGGGGGCAGGATTCTTCAGGGCCTTCGAGGGGTATAGCCGTCGTTGATTGTTTTCTTTGTGCATTCCCTCCTTGTTTTTTCGGTGTGCTTTTTTTGGCTAGATGCTAACTTGGGAATAGGGCTTATTTTAATGGTTAGTGCCGGTGCCTGCGGACCGTTACTGCTGGGCGCGCGCAGGCCCTATCTGGGCATGGGGCCATGGGGCCTGAAGCCATATGGTCTGAGGCTCATTTTTTTTGTATGAGTCCAAGAACTTTAGTTTTTTATATATGTATGCATATAAATATATATTTTTTGGAAGGCAGCACGGTTCTTTGGCGATATAAATTTCCTCGCCAAAAGACCCCACCTGGCGGTCTTGCCGATCCGTCCGGCAGTGCCGCTATCATGCTGTTGCTAACGGGCCTTCTATATAGGGACACCGCCCACCCCCCACCCCCCTCCCGCCTGTTGCCATTAGTAATAGACTGCATTATATGTGCCATGTCCACGTCTTTGGTAACCTCAGCGTAGCTGCGGCCCTTCTGTTGTCTTTGTCAAGGTTCATATTGAAGAAATACATAAGACATCCTTAGGATCTCTTGAGGGAAGAGGTCTTATGAGGTCTTAGGACGCCCACAGCTCACCCCTTTAACAGCATCGCCATTCTCGCCCCTTGCTCCACAGTATTTCCAGATGTGATGATTTTTGTGCTAGTGCTGGAATCATTCATGAAATGTTTGAAAAAATACCAGTGGCCCAAGGCTTTACGAAGTTTCTGGTTTCTATTTGATTCTGTGCGAGAGAATATTACATACGGCGAGAGACTACCGAACCGACCCTCTTCCAATAAAACATACCCCAACCCAACCCAGCTGTAAATTCAACACATACCACCCTCAGCAGCTCCTCCAATAACCATTTTTTTTACAAAAAAAAAAAAGCAAAATACACCATAAAGAATAAAAAGAGGCCTACCATCCAAAATCAAGAAGCCAATATATCTGGTCACAGCAGCCGCGCGGCCGCGGCCGCACCCAAAAGTGATCGCGGCACGCCTGGGTCTACTACTCAGACCCGCAACTCGCAGTGGCAACGCGGCCCCGGCCCACCACTTACGCTACCTCCTTCCCTCTCCTTCCATACCGACCCATATCATGAGCGAAGAAAGTGATCCCCTTTTAGCCGCGTTGCAGAACGATGGTGGCAACAGCCTGGCGCCGGCAGCACCTGGACTACCCGAGCAGCCGCCAGTGGTACCCGAGCCAACGGCCGAAGAACAGGAACGGGCACGTGCGTTAGCCAAATTCAAAGACAAGTTGGTGGAGCACCGCAAATGGGATGCGCGGCTCAAGGAGATGCGCATGAGTATGCGCGAGTTACTGAAGTCGTATGACAAGACCGAGGACGATATCAAGGCGTTGCAGTCGGTGGGCCAGATCGTGGGCGAGGTGTTGAAGCAGCTCACTGACGATACATACATCGTAAAGGCATCGAGCGGTCCGCGGTACATCGTAGGCTGCCGCAACACAATCAAGCGAGACGCTTTGCAGAACGGTGTGCGTGTATCGCTCGACATGACGACATTGACGATCATGCGCATCTTGCCACGCGAGGTCGATCCCTTGGTGTACAACATGACGACGTTCGAGCCTGGTGAAATCTCGTTTAATGGAATTGGCGGATTGACCGAGCAGATCCGCGAGTTGCGCGAGGTCATTGAGCTTCCCTTGAAAAACCCGGAGTTGTTCACGCGCGTGGGCATCAAACCGCCCAAGGGCGTATTGTTGTACGGGCCACCTGGCACGGGCAAAACGCTTTTGGCCAAGGCCGTCGCCGCGACCATAGGCGCCAACTTCATCTTCTCACCTGCGTCCGCAATCGTCGACAAATACATTGGCGAGTCCGCGCGCTTGATCCGCGAGATGTTTGCGTACGCCCGCGAACACGAGCCTTGCATCATCTTCATGGATGAGATCGACGCCATTGGCGGACGTCGTTTCAGCGAAGGCACCTCCGCTGACCGTGAGATCCAGCGCACGTTGATGGAGTTGTTGAACCAGATGGACGGCTTCGACACCTTGGGTCAGACAAAGGTGATCATGGCGACGAACCGGCCCGACACCCTCGACCCGGCGTTATTGCGCGCGGGCCGCTTGGATCGCAAGATCGAGATCAGCTTGCCCAATGAGGCCGGCCGCTTAGAGATCTTCAAAATTCACACGGCCAAGGTGTCCAAGCAGGGCGAATTTGATTTCGAGGCCGTCGTCAAAATGAGCGACGGCTTCAACGGCGCGGACATCCGCAATGTTGTTACAGAAGCCGGCTTCTTCGCCATCCGCGACGAGCGCGACTACATTGTGCAAAACGACTTAATGAAGGCCGTACGCAAGGTGGCGGACGTCAAGAAGTTGGAGGGCAAGTTGGACTACGAGAAGCTCTAAGCCGGGCCCGTTGTATAGAGCATAATCCTAGGCGTTCTTTGTGTTTCGTGCACGCGATTTCGTATGTATGTTTTTTTTGTTGTTGTTGAAGTGCGATTCTCTATGTACAAGCAAGACTTTATGGCGACACCTCCTTTGCCTGCTTCTGTTCCTGCTCCTGCTCCTTTTCCGGTTGCTGCTGCTCGGCAATCAATCTCATGGTACGAGCAAAGCTGGCATTGGGCACCAGCGACACGGCGTCCAAGTGTGCCTGGAGCGCAGGGTGGTCCACCTTCGCGAGGTGCTCGGCTACCTTCGCACCAATGAACTCTTGCACCTCCTCGGACAAAGGCTCGAGCTTCTTTGGTGGAATTTTTGCCTTCTTGGCCAAGTATATCTGCTGTTCCTTCGATAACGGCATCGAAGGCGCGTTGACGCGCCTGGCCTGCGCCTCCGTAAGAACCCGCTTCTTGTAGGGCGAGTAAGGGTTTCTGAGCTCAGCCAACATGCCACTAGGAAGCGGTGACTTGGCGATCGTCTGGAGCTCGTATGTCTTGACAAATACCGCATCTTTCTCCGTAGACAACACATCGGTCTCGACTTCAACGGGCGGCTTGGGCCAAGGGATCTCGATGTTCTCGTGATGCTTCACATACCGCCGAGGCATCCATCTATAATAGTTGGGGTCATAGTACTTTTCCTTGTGCACGACCTCATCCGCAATGACGTACGTGATCAGGCCTTTCTCGTCGCGGTCTTTAGCAGCCAACTTAATATGGTTCGCGGGAAACTCCTTTGGGATCTCAACGAGAAAACTGGTCTGCTGGGCGCTCCACATCGACCGCGGCGTGAGCTTTTTTTCAAGCACATCGGCCAACATAAATGTGTCGTGATCTGCACTGTACCTCACCACAGAGGACACCTTGCCCTTGTGCTCGCCCTCGGTAATGTATGCCAAGTCTCCGGGCGCGATGCCAATTTTCTCCAAGGTGGTTTTCTTATCTTTTTCAGCAACAAACCTGTTGTTCTCGAAGGTGGGCAACGATGGGGTGGGGCGCAGCGCGCGTAATGCCGGGCGCAAGTACTCCGGGTACCGGCCCAAGTCAAACTGGAACCGCTTCTTGGCTGTGTTCCACGACATGTTGGTGTTTATTGATGAAGTGATGGAGACGCTATAGCGCTCCGTATGGAGACTACGCAGGTGAGAAAATTTTTGGGGTCACGTGACTGGGCCTCCCAGTGAGCACCAGCGTTATTTCAATGTGCGCGCGGCCAGTTTACTGCACTGTTTGCTCGCCGCGCTACTATTTATCATCTGCACCCTAATTACTCGGTGCAGATATTGATGAACTCTTGTTCGTTAACTGTGGTGTTAGTAGTGTGCTTTTGTATGCCTCTAAATGCCGGGGTCCTGCCTCGCTTCGAGAAGAAAAACAATAAAGGTCCAGGAAACAAATACCAAATACCAAAACAAAATGGTAATAATTGCAACGTAAAGGTAACATACTCTCTCCATCCTCATCGAGGTCGAATTCGTCAATCATGGCACGTAGCTCCTCGTCGGTTAAGTTCTCACCCAACTCCTTGGCGACACGCTTCAAGTTGCGGAAACTGATTTTGCCCGTGCCATCGTCGTCAAAGAGCTTGAACGCGCGGCGGATCTCCTCCATCGGGTCCCGATTTATTATTCTCTCACCTACTAGAAGTTGTTAGTAACATGATACGACGACAAGGCGGCGCATGGAGGCCCCAGCGGTAGTAGCTAGGCTATGGTGAGTACGTACCTGCGTGGAAGAAGTTCTCGTACGAAATCAAGTTGCGGTCGTCGCTGTCGTACTCGTGGATGATGTCTAGGACTTCTCTCTTGGATAACTCGAAGCCCAATGCGCGGAGCGCCACTTTCAACTCATGGTAGTCGAGCAAGCCATCATTGTTCATGTCGAAGAGAGAGAATGCCTCGCGGATCTCCTGTTTCTGCTCGTTGAGGAGCTCCATTTTTAAGTTCCCAAGCCCTTTTTTCAGGCCACTGTTTCCTGCACTCGCCGACATATTGGTGTTTTTCTTTTTTCTTTTGTTTGTTTGTATGTTTGTTTGTATGTTTGTATGTATGTATGTATGTGTGCGTGTACGTGTACGTGGGTATTTGGTGGTGGGTTTTGGTGGCAGGTTTGGACTAATGGGAAAAGGTCCGAGTTTGATAGTGCACTGGGACTGGTGTTTATAAGGTGGACAGACGTGGTTCTCGCGGCTCGCGGTGCCAGTGTTTTTGTCTGGTCCGTCCTGGCATTATAGCGAAGCGCGCGCCAAAATCGCCTTGGGCCTAGGGTCCCCAGTATGGCCCTGCGTCCTATGACCTATGCGTGTAATCAAACAACATGATATAAGATCCGGCCCATTTTCGGCCAAACGTATATAAGTGGTATGGCTGTCAATTCAAAAAGTCATGAATAATAAATTTGCCAAACCCTCCCTCCTCGAGATGATTGAAACAAAAGGAAGGCGACCGAAAAGCAGCAGAAATAGGAAAGAACAGAAAAAAATATGAATATGAATACTGTCCCCCCTCCGCCCGCGCAAGGCCTGCTTGAAGGCGCGGGCCCCCAGTGGACTCTCACGTCTCACCTCAGACCTTTCAAGACCAACCTCCCAATACATCCTTGTGCCTCACAAACCATTGAGTCCTCCCTCCCTTTCCCCTCAAAAAATTAAAAATTAAAAATTAACAAAAACGCAATAATGGGACCTGTCTCGTTGGGCCAGCGCGTGAACGTGCGTGGCGAGTCGGGGATTGTGCGGTATCTCGGCGCCGCCCAATTTGCGCCTGGCGAATGGGTCGGTGTAGAGTTGGACCAGCCACGCGGCCGTAACGACGGCTCTGTCCAAGGAGTCAGGTACTTCGTGTGCCAGAACCCAGGCCGCCACGGCGTCTTTGTTCGTGTAGACGCGTTGGAGCAGAAGGCACACGAGGGCATGTGTGCACTGGTGGGGCCAGACGCCAAGGCGGTGGTGAACAAGTTGCAGGTGAAACTCAGGGCGGCCGTGGAGGAAATCGGGCGGAGCAAGAAAACTATTCTGTCGTTGACGGACGAGTTGGCACTAAGTAAACAGCTCTGTGAGCAGCACGAGGCGTCCGTGGAACTGTCCGCGGTCGAGCAAGAATATCTTAAGGATCAAAATATCGAGCTTCTGCGGCTGCTCGAAGTGCTCCGCGAAAAGTACGACCATCTTTCCGCGGACTTCTCGATAGTCAACGAGGAGTTGGAAATCCACAAGGCCTTGGAGGCCGCCGTCAGCTCGCTGTCTCCCCGTGAGCCGGTGTCCGCTGACGACTTCCAGGTCTTGTTGCAACATAATAAGAAGCTCGAGCTCGCACTCACTTCCGTTCAAAAGACCTTAGAAAGAACTCAGGTCTCCGAAGCCCAGACGCTCAAGCTCTTGGATTCAAAGACCAGTGCGTTGGCTTCTTTGGAAGAAGCGCACGGGGTTCTTGCCCAGAAATTGAAGGCCTCTGAAAAATCTATCTCTCAGCTCCAAGAAGAGCTCGAGATTTCTGCAGAGCTGAGCCTGATAATAGATTATCTTACCTCAGAAAATGAGACTTTGCAAGGCAAAGTGCAAGAGCTCACAGAGTCCGTCAGAGAACTCACAGAACTCCATGAAATGGACAAGACCATCGAGGAAAACCATTTGATTGTGGAACAGGAATTTAAGGATATGGTCACCGCACTCAAAAACGAAGTCGGCGGCCTCAAGCTGCAACTCAATAAACTCCAGCAGGTAAATGTGCGCCTTACTTCAGAAAAAAGTAAACTCAAGGGGAAGCCACAAGATGAAGTCGTCACCATCAGTTCCCAGGAACTTGAACAACTCACCCTTAACTCGGATATGTTGAAGTCAAGAGACGCCCAATTGATGTTTGCAAACACAGTGTTGCAGAATGGAATCGCGTCGATCTCACAACTTTCGTCCAGTTTGGTTCCGTCAACGTACAAGGAGCAAATCAGGTTAATTGTCGAGATTCAAAGACGTATTTCTTTATGCTCTTCTTCGCTCGTTCACTTAAACAGTTTACCTCTTTCAAGTTCAATGTGCAAGACGCGGTACACTGTGCAGCAACTTGAAACATCTCTTTCATTTTCCAAACGCATCATAGAATACGCACATGTCAACTCCGAAGAGCACATCTTGAGAATCAAGACCCTTCTTACTCAAGTAGGCTCCGATCTTGATCGCAGTATTGCACAATACCTCCCTGAAGATCTTTTCACGTTTGACATTACTTTCATTTTTGGTGCTACCGAGGCGATTGCACTTGTCGGCGAAGAAAGCATTATTCCCAGATCCACTAGAACTTGCTACTCCTTGTCTTGCCTATTGAATGAGATTGTTTCGTCTAATGATATAGCTAGGCATATACATGATGCAATTTTACAGCATGAACTTGAGCAAGATGGATTTCAAAAGGAATTGTCTGATTTTATCACGGTAGGACTGGACTTGGCAGCGCAACTTACTGAAGTGATAAAGTCTATAGAAGAAACTTCAGACAAAGACCTCTGTGAGGGGCAGCTTGCATTGCCAACAAACTTGGATCTCTTTTCGCTTTTTTACGATATTTTCAAGGAAATTGAATTGGAGATTGGGATCGAGAATAAAGAAGTCGTCGAGAAATTCAGAGAGGCATCCCTTGATCTCAAAGAAAGCACCCAATCGTTGAAAAGTGTCTTTCAGAAGCTAATTGGAGATCTCATGTTTGAGGAGAAGACTCTTGTTTCAATATTTGATGTTTTCGCCGAAATTTCGACTAACGATGCAAACGGGGATACAGAAACAACATCCAACTTGGAGTCTCAGCTCATGCAAAAGACGGAGCAGATTCTCAATTTGCAGCTTCAAATCGAGCTTCTTGAAAAGAACATGTTCAGTTCTCTTGCCGGCAAAGATACGGAGCTCAAGAATACGAAAGAGATTTTGTGTACAGTAAAGAAGGAGTGTCAACTGTTAGAGCAACAACTTGAAGATTTATTGCAGGCCAATGAAGCTTTACTGGTCGAGCTTGAGGCGATTCGATCAGCGGACCATGCTTCAGAATATCAACAGATACCAGCCTTTGAAAACCTCAAGGCAATGAGAGATTATACCAACAAGATGGCATTGATTGATGAAATCAATTTGTTGAAGAAAATGGTTCGAAGCGCAAAAAACACACCAAGCGTATCTCAGTTGGGTGAAGATTGGCTCAGTATACCCCTTGTGCGTCGGAAACAATTTGTCAAAGATGGACCTGGTATTGAGCTTTTTCAGATGGCACAGAAGAAACGCAAGGAGGCACTTATGATTCTGCAGGCAATTCTTCTCACGCCTAAGCAATAAACGGATCTTGGAAAGATGCATCTTGTGGAGATGGATCCCGGCTTCTGACCAGAGAAGCTTCTTCGAGTACGTTTGTAGCAGGGAAGTTTTTTCTTGGCCATTTTGTCGCTAGGTCGATATGCTCTGCTGGATAGAACCACTCCAATATCATAAGAATGAAAATGTCCACCACCACGATTAATAGGTACAACTTTCCGGCAACTGCACCGCAGAAGTAGAATTTCAGCATACGAGTAAGCAACAGTTGGTGTAACTCGGTGTCAGCGAGAGAAAAATACACGTTTTCGGTCCGCTTAGCAATGTCCTGCCAGCTGTACATGGCAGCGACCTCGCTGTGGAACAGCGATGTGTCGATGTCGCCCGAGCCCACGAGGTCAATGGCACCACGGAGGTTTTCCACGAGCGAGTCTTCATCTGGGTCAGCGAAGCTGGTCATGTGCAGAGGGAGCACCTCTGGAATACCACCGACCTTCGTGGTGACCACGTATAGGCCGCAGGACGCGGCCTCCACAAGAACGGTGCCAAAGGCCTCTGTGAGCGATGGGTGTAGGTAGATGTCGCCCTTGACCATGACATTCCGCACCTCCTCGTGCTTAACAGCGCCGATCAAAGAGACCCTATTTTGGAGTGAGTGCTTCTCGCGCATCTGCTCCAAGTCCAAAAGCTTGGGTCCATCGCCAGCTATAAGAAAGTCAACGTTTGGTCGCGCGTGGCAGATGCGGGGTACCACTGCCGTGAGCAAGTCTGCACCCTTGTTGGGGAAGAGCCTGGAGATGACGACGATAGTAATGCGGCCGTTCTGTTTGTTCCGGAAGGGGTCTGGGGCAAAGTCTTGCGAGACTACGGCATTCGGAATCACCGAGACCTTGAGCGGATCTAGGGATCCGCGGAGCACAGTGTTCTCCTTGCATGTGTGCGAGACGCAAATGGCGTGGCCAATGTCACTGAGCATGAATTTGAGGATCTTATTGCCGACGATCGACTGCGCGTCCGCAAACCCAAAGAGCGAGTGGTCTGTGAACACAGTCTTGAGGCCCATTGTACGCCCATGGAGAAGGCCCTCAGCTCCCATGACCGAGTACGACCCGTGGCTATGAACAATGTCGATCTGCTCTCGGATGAAGATTGTGCGGAGTGCGGGAAACCCAACCAAGAGTGTGGGGAACGTCGAGCTGCGGTAGAGCTGCGCAAGCGGCACGTAATACACACGTAGCCCGTTTGTGAGCATACGCACGCCTGTCCGGTTGCCGTAGTTATGGGTCACAATCACCACCGAGTGGCCGAGGTCCATGAGTTTCTGCGAGAGGTGGTACACGTGGAACTCGACGCCACCGGGTTGGGGGTAGAAGAAGTCCGTGACCATGGCGATGTTGAGCGACCTTGCCATGGTGGAACGGGGGTTATGAAATATTTCGGCGGGTTTAAAGAGCGTCTGGTAATGTTTTAGGGGAGTTTGAGGGGAGTTTGGTAGAGGCGCGAATGACCTACGATAGATGCGCGGCACCGCGCCAACAGGCCGGTAGCCCCACGCTGGGCGCCGGAATATCAACAGTGAATGTATTTATATAGAGTGGGGCCTACGGCGCAAACGCGTCAGGGGGTAAGGACGCAGCGGAGCTCTTAAAGTTCACGATGCACTGCTGGTAGTCCCAGTTGCTCTGCTGGCAGAGCATGAACCCGTACTGTATGCTAAGCTTCGTCTCCCAGAGCACCTTCACGAGTAACTCCTGCTGCGGCGGGCTCAATGACGTCTTTAACTCGAGCGGGAGCCCTGGCGCCGTGGGACCGCCTTGCATGGTCAGGGGCGCCGTAGCGCCCATAGGGCCCGCGGGCACCGCATTGACCGGGTGCGCCGGCGCCATGCTTGTGGGACCGGGCGTCAGACCTTGTGCTGGCGCCCGGAACGCGTCAGGGTCTGCTTCTGTGCGCACGCAGAGAAGATCGCTCGCAACCACCATGCTGTTATTTGCACCTGGGATCACGACAATAGAGCGGTCGAAGCACTTTCTGCCCAAGGGTATTTTGTTCTTTTTGCCGTGGGCGTACTTGTTCCTGCTGCCGCTGCTACCCGATCCTTGGTTCACGTGCAGGGTGTCTGCAGGCGCAGCCACCTCCTCGAAGCACCCATGGAGAGTGATGCTGATGGCGGCGAGCTGCACGATCTTGAACGCCTCCATGCTGTAGAGGTCGGGCTTTGACATCAAGTCGTGGCGCGTCTTGGGAATCTGGGAGAAGAGCTTGAACACCTGCTCTTGGCCCGTGGCGACCCTTGCGGCACGAGCCTTGGCCAGAGAGACGCGGGTCAAGTTTCTCGACAGCGGGAGGTAGTAGCCGAAGTCTGGCAGGCTTTGTGCGGAGGAGCCATGGGGCAGCGACGAGTCTACCTGCAACGAGAACTGCGACTCGTTCTGGTACAACACCATGAGTCCCGTGCGGTCGTCGTCCCACATCTTGATGAAGTTCGAGACGAAGTTGGTGGAGATTCCCTGCACGTCAGCTTCCAGGAAGAACATGGGCTGCGGCGGGCCAAAGGGCAACTTCATCATCTGCGCAAGGGCCTGCTCGTTGCGAAGGACCTCGCCGTTCAAGACCACCAAGCGCGGGAATACTTTCATGAGCTCGAGCTGCATGTCCGCGAGGGCCCGCGTATCCGCGGTGTTTAGAAGCGGATTCCCGTGAATCACTAGTTCCCTCAAAAAGTTAAGGTGCTTCTTCCACACGTCAAATGCCTTGACCCGGCCTATCTTGTTGTTCTGCAACGAGAGGTTCCTCAATGTGGGGAAGGTGTGCGCGAGCGTGGAAACCGATGACAAGTCCGTCAAGTTGTTGCTCGACAAGTCGGCGCTGACGACCTCGATTTTAGCATCCGCCGCCACCTTCATGAGAGCGGGAAAGAACTTGGACGACGTACTCATGCTTGCAAAGAAACCCTTCGCATTCAACCCCGGGTCCAGCTGCACCGCGCTGAGGTTTAAAAGTTTCGTCTCGGTGTTGTACCGTGACTTGAGAAACATCTCTAGTGTCTGTATTATGTCGCTGCCACCACCCACGCCCATGCTTCCCATGCCGCCCATACTGCCGCCCGTCACCAGCACGGGTTTCGAAAACTTCAACGACTGCCCCGCAAATCGCACCCCCGACCACTGCGCCAAGTCACTGGCGTCCTTGTCAGAGCGCACGTATCCACGCAAGGCGCCCGCAGCATTGTCTACAGCATAGTTGGTTACCGAGACCTTGCACTTACGGGCAATGAAGGCAATACATTCTGCGGGCGACGCTCCGCTCCAGCCATAAATGTCGATGGGCACGCCGGGCCCTGCAGCGGGCTGTGCCTGGTTTCTATTGCCGCTGTTGTTCTGTTGGAAACCACCTCGGCCTCTACCTCTGCCTCCAAAACTCATGGCGGGTGTTTATGGGGTGTTTGAATACAGAGGCAGTGACAGCGACAATGGCAATGACCGCGTGCCAATCGGGCGAACCGATGCGACGGAATCGTGCGCGGGTTTTTTTTTTTTTCCTTCCCTTCTTCTGAGGGTTCCTGTACTCATAGATATATATATATATATCTCCTAAGGCTGCGAGTGCTGGGCCCACGCACAAAAGCCGGGGCCGTCGAGACATGCCAATGAAGGAGTGTAGATTTATTTAATTTTTTGGTGTGGTGACAATGTTGGTGTAGGCCACAGAAACATGTGCATGACAATTATAGGCCTCGGGCAGGAGTGCTGGATTTTTCAGGTACCGGTTTCAAACTTTGCAATTATCAGGTACCGCGCCAACTTTTTTTAAATCTCGAAACTAATGACCATATAATGGGTCCTATCTAATATATTTGAATGCGCGAAGAAGAACATCGAAACATGCTACATGAAATAAGGGTGGCCTTGCCCAAAGAGAAAGGTAACTAATTTTCATATTCACATATTAGTTCACACGCCAATAGACAAATTCATTTATTATGCAGTGACTACTTGACGGACACGCCCCTCTGCCCATGAAACTAGAGGTTGTCGACCTCGCCCGGGTTGTGAAGAGAGCCCACAACAATATACTTGTTCTGGAAATGCTGCATCCAGTTATCCAAACACTCCTGCTCCTCCTGCGACAAGTCCGCCAATGTGTCGAGAGGCTCATCCAACGCCGTGAGCACCGAGGGGTCGAACGAGTTGAGTGCCAAGCCCCGCGAGGCGTCGCGTCCGGCAAAGTTTTCGTAGGGCCCGCCGGGGCCGTAAAAGCCCTTGCCCGCAGTGACATCGAACACGACACCCTTCACGGCAAGGAACACCTTCGGGTCGTTTCTCCCGTCGTACGTGGAAAGCGCCGCTGGCACAAAGCGCCGCTGGACGGGCGGCTCCGGGACAGACGACGTCTCGGCCAACGGGTTGTACCGGGTCAAGTCAAGGACAATTGACCGGCTGAGATATGCGATGAGCAAAATGACGATGATGGTAAAGAGCATGGCGTATAGTTAGGGCGGGTGCTGGCCTGTCATGCGCGCATGTAGCTGATGGTTCGCGGGGGGCTTCCCCGCGCCTCTGCCAATGTGTCAATATGCCAATAATGTAATAAAGGACTGTTAAGCTGAGGTACTGATATGCTGACACGAATGAATAATATGACGATGAGTAATAGGGGATGGGTTATAGGTGATATGTGATAGGCGATAGGTAATATAGTAGTATAATAATATAATAATATAGTAGTATAGTATAGTAATATAGTAGTATAGTATAGTAATATAGTATAGTTATATAGCAGCACACTAATAGATTAATAACTGATTTTCCAATGGAAATTGTACGGGGGGGGAGTCTCCGTGTGTTTGTAATTGGGCGTTTTTATCATCAAATAAGACCGTTGATTTTTGAGGCTCCAACCTCCGTCTTTTCGTAGGTGTGTAGCGGTCCTGGCACGTGTGCACTGCATGTTTTGTTTTCTTAGGGAAGTAAAGTAAATCGCTCTTTATTGACGTGGCAATGCATTTTACGACCTTTGCTGCTATCATCCCTGGTCTATATCCGCTGGCCATCTTTAAATGACGTATTCACCTATCCCACCGTCACCGCTATGCACAGGCTGGTACGATGCCTCTCCTTCAACCTGCGCGCACCGGGCCCAGGCGCACCCATCATTTGCCCATTTCCTATTCCTCCAATTACTTTTTCTCTTCAAACGCACAGAAACATACTCATAATGGGCAGAAGCGTCATCACACTTGACGACTTGACGCCGAACAATGTGGGCACGTTCAGGAAAATCAACGAGGTCGTTTTGCCTACGTCGTACCCAGATACATGGTATAAGGACGCGTTTGACTGTGCGCTGATGGTTAAGCTAGCATTTTTCAACGAGCTCCCCGTGGGTGCCATCAGAGGCAAGCTCTTCAATACGTCGCACAAGATTCCCACGTTCGAACAGGCTACCATGTCCAATATGAATACCAAAATCGTCATGAACGCCGTTTATATCGAGTCCTTGGCGGTGTTGGAGGCGTACCGGAACCAAGGCGTGGCAAGCGAGCTCATACTGTGGCTCGTGGCCGAGGCCAAGTCCAGGTTTGTACACGAGGTGTTTATCCATGTGCACGTGAAGAATGACGCCGCTATCCAATGGTACAAGAAGAAAGGGTTTGTCCAAAGGGACGGCGTCGTCGAGGACTACTACAAAGAGCAGGACTTGCCGGAGCCGAACGCGGTTATCCTTGCCTTATCTTTCTAGCGTAGAACTATATATTTGTAATAGGAAATGAAACGATCGATGTGGTTCCTCGTATACGCTCTTGGCACCAGCTCCCCGTGTCTAATCCTCCTTCTCGTCTTCGGTATCAGTGTTAATATCAGTAAACACGCTTTCGTCATCCGAGTATTCGTCCTCCTCGCCCAGAATATTTGCTTTTTTCACTTTCTCTCCCCTCAAAGTAGCCAACGCACCTGCAAGACTGTCCTCCTCTGGATCAGATATATCACTGTCCGAGTCTTCGTCCGAGTCTTCCTCGCTCGCAGCCCTTTTCACAGCATCTATATCCACAGACGGCTTCACCACATTTAACTCTAGAGGAATGTCAACGTCGTTGCCGAAGTACGAGTTACTCTTCATGAGCAACCTGAAGTGGAAAAGCCCGGGTTCAGGTGGCGCAGCGAGAGAAATTTTGATCTTGAACGTGCTGACTACCACACAGTCGTCCTTATTTTCAATCCACTGCTCTTGCGACAACTCGAGGTTGCTCAAGTCGACCCTGTCCATAACGGCGGGTTCGGAGCCCTCGATAAACTTGGAATCTTTCTGGTTCACAATGAAGCCTTCCCACAAACTGGAAAGCTTCTTGGGGAAATACGGCGCATACGATAACGGCAACAATGGCGCGTCCTCGTTCGATCTCAATGGGTTACGCAAGTCTTCGAAGGTCTCTTCCTCCGCCAATCTGGAGTCGTCGATGTTGGGACAGGATTTGTGCGCGGCCAGCTTGATCAAAAACTTTACCACCAAGTGGGTGCTTGAGTTCGGCGAGACCGTTGTTTCTCCTGGGACTCTGAACGACGCGTTCAAGACCCTAATGAGCGGGATCTTGCGAGCGACATCCAAGGCAAGATCCAACTGTTTCTGGTCAGCAATGCCTAACGTCTTGGCCGCATCTTTCTTGTCCAATGAGAGCAACTTTCCGAGCGTGCGTACGGATTGGGCCTCCACGGTCTTTGCATCCACGAAAGGCAACTGCAACAACTCTCTGTGCTTCCCCACGGGCGAAGCGGCCTGGTATATGGCTTTTTGCAAGTCATACGCAGCCATAACAACGTCAGGCGCACGGAACGTGGTGGCAATGTCGATGAAGCCCTTAATCAACTCCGGGAGCTGTGTGACAATCTTCAACTTTACGAGCTCGTTGTTACTGGCGAAGTTGCGCGCGAGGTACTCGAGCACGAGCACACGGGCGTCGGCCAATGAGACATTTCCTCTGATGCGCGAGATCTCGTCCGCGTGCAAGACCCAGTCCAAGATATCGAAGGGCGTGAACACGCGCCCGGGGTTCCGGTCGACCAACTGGCGCACGATGAAGGTGGCGGTGTTGACACACAATCCTTTCTTGGTGACGCTTCTGACGTTGTTCCACCAGATGCCGACGACGAGAGGTAATACGACACCGATCAAAAGGAAGTAGACGACGACGACAAGCGCGGAGTACTTACCCTCGACCAAGACCTTGGGAATGGCGATGCCGTGGGAAACATCTTGCGGACCGTCCGGGTGGCCGTACAAGCGCAAGTTTTCCTTCGTGGCGTCATCTGTCAAGGCCTTGTACGCGGTGTTAATGCGGATGAAGGCCTCTTCCATCTCCTTCTTGGCGGCGTCGCTCAAGTCCTTGGCGACCTTGTCTGGGTGGAACGTCAACGACAACTTTCTGTAGCGCGCCTTCACTTCGCGTTCGGTGGCCGAGTATGGCACGTCCAAGATTGTGTATGGGTCAAAAAAGCCCTGCAAGCTCACCTCTTGCGCGTACGTCTTCCAGATATACGCCGCAAGCGCCCAACCGGCCACGAGAAACGCAAGTTTTTTGTTGGCGACACGGCCCTGGGTCTCACCGAGCTGGAACTTGCCAATGGCGGCTGATGGCAGCAAATCTAGGGTGTGGCGGTCGTGTGGAATGGCTCCCTTGGTGGGCCGTTGTGCCAGGTCATGGGCAAAGAGGCCACGCACGTACAGGTACGTGAGCGGAAGCAATGCAAACACAAGAAGCGCCAACACAAAGTACGGCCATGTCTCAGACTCTTCATCATATTTGTACTCGGAGGCCATGGCGGAAGGGTGGGTGGGGTCTGGCCGATGGTTGAGGTAGTCGTGGTTTTAGTAGTCGGGGCTCGCTGGACACGGCTCGTTGAAGAGGGCGCGCGCGGATGTATGGGTGTGTGCGCGAGGTGCTATTTAGCGCCACGCTTCTCGAATGCTTTGGTGCTGGGGCCGCGTGGCCGCATCAATTAATTTAATTGAGGAGGACTTGTTGGAGACAGTTTTCTAGGTGTGTGTGTGTGTG
>JAKTYP010000110.1:0-49120 GCA_030561945.1 Metschnikowia krissii
GGTTCGTGTCTGGTACATCGAGGGAGTCTATGTAAAAGGGTCCTTAGTCACCAGTATATTTGACACAAGGCGTGTTTGTACGGGCAGCCCAAATTGCAGCCAAAACTTAGTGTGACGCGCACAACTAGCGGGTATGATACGAACTTTTTCTGGACACAGTCATGAAATTTTGCGGTGTTCCAGGGGTAAATTTCCAAATCAAGTGATTCTCCAGAGATGTTTTGAGTGTACTCTGATGTCAGTTTTTTCCTGGCTGTTCTGGCGAAACACATATGATCGCCGATGAGGGAAGAAGACGAAGGGATGTACAGGTGCATGGGTTAAGAAAACTAAAACGAGGGCGCACCGTTGGAACTCATTCGCATCATTGAGTTGTACACGCACACACATACCTGGGCCCTTTGTACAAGGTGTCCCAGCACAAAACAAAGCTGTTACTAGAACCATCAAAAAAAAATTTTTTTTTGTGATAGCTTAGAACACTCTAGAAGTCATTCAACCCCGCTTGGAAAATGGTAAGCTAGGTGGAACAAATTCGGGAAGTAGATTGGCTCTACTAGAATGACTCCGCTGCACGCATATCTGAATCTGGAGACGCATCACGTGATACACATGCTCCAAATAGGCTGGTGGTTTCACCGCAGGCTCGGCCCGCCGACTCTACCCCACATAGTTGCACACCAACCACAAGGTTTCACTTCTATTTTTGTTGTTGTGTTTCATATATGAGTCTACCGGACTATGGAGAAGATGCTACATCAGCGGTTCCGGGGCCGAAGCCGGTGGCGCATCCCGACAGAATTGCCGGACTTGGCATCTTATCTATAGACCCTGCGCTTCTCCGAAAGCACTCAGGCACCATTGACAGTCTCAACATTAGCCCGATTGAGTCGCCAAACCACTTAAGACAGCTATCTGAACTTGGTGAGATCCCGGGCAGTGGGTCCAAGAGCTCGGCAGCCTTGCTGCTGCCCGAGCGCACGGTGAACCTTGAGAAGGCAACTTGGGAGTTTCTGGATATTCTTCAGAGCCTCTCTGGAAAAGACCGCGATGATCTACCGGCGCTTCTAGACAAATGCAACCGGCTCGTACCGCTTCTTGCAGGTCACCCGCGGCTCAAGGAGGAGGTGGTCATTGAGAATGTGATGCTCAAAGTTCAGTTCATGCTCTCGGACTCGCGGCCACAGGCCCGCGCCGCCGCATACCGCGTGCTTCGCCACGCACTGGCCACTCCTGCTGCGTTACTTCATCTCGTGCAGCTGAAGCTTCTTGTTTTCATCATCGTCTCGCTTCTGACGCCCGTCCCTCTCGTGGAGAAGGAGCAGGCCCTCAAACTCGTGCGTGAGTTCATAAACATTCCAGGTGGCATAAGTTTCTTGAGTGTTGGAGTTATCAAGGCGTTGGTTGCTTATGTTGAACATGAAAGTGACGATGCCCAGCACGCAGAAGCCGATGTCTGGCATGCCTACGAGGCACATGGCCTCATGCGCATGTGCGTCGAGACCATCTGCGAAATTGCAGTTTTGCATCCGGACATCGTATTCCATGGCGGTGGATTTCGCCTTCTCATTGGCTTGACCATCAATGGCGCCCCGGACGTTTCCGTTGCGTGTGTTTCAACGCTTCTAACCCTTCTCGACATGCCGCACTCGCGACTTTTTCTTCGAAACGGTGCGGATTTGGATTGTTTTATGGCTGTATTTACGTTGTTTGATGACGATGACAGATCAAATTCTGTGCACACAAAAAAACTCAACGCAAAGGCTTTGAAGATGTCGTTTGTGCTTTCGTGCCTCTTGAAGACGTGGCCGGGGCTCATCTGTTTCTCGCGCAATAACTTCGATCCCGTTCGCACGTTACTTTCTTTTTTGCGGAAAAGAAATGCGAAACTTTGCGGTATCTTGCTTGACCTTTTGCTTGATGTCCTACGCATTAGAAGTTTGTCTTGGCTTGAAGATTCCGTGTTTGGCAGGCTTTTGGCGCTGATGCCGCGTCCCAGCGACGCCAGTCCATTGTCGTTCGAATATCCCGATACGAACCCTCGCAGCTTTGAGCATGGTGTTATATCCCACTACCAGGGCTTGCTCTCAAAAGTCTTGATCAATAGTGGGCTTGTGCCGCTTCTTTTTAATATTATAAACGAGGATCGGGATTCAGCAAACACTACAAAGGCTACCTTATTGCTCACAAACGTACTCGAATTATGTTCCAAGTACTTGCCTCTGGAATTTTACAGTTCCCACATTTTACAGGCTTATACTACCAACCTCAGTCTTTCATCTCTCAGCAAGATCGAAACTGCTACACGCATGCGCCAGAATTCCAAAAACGTTTCCAAGATAGCTGATGTTCGGCTTTCGATGCGAGAGCTAGTTCAAAAACTGCGGCTCAATATGAAAGATGATTCATTCAGGGCGTTGATCGCCGGAACGAAACTTCTCATGGCTAAGGAGTTTGATGATTGGAACTGGTATCTTCTCTCGCAGCTTTTTCAGGGCCCGCTTCGTCACGCAGCTCGCTTTTCTGAGATACAAGAGAAGTATCCGAAGTTCCTTAAGACAATGCTATCTTTCTTGCGCCCCTTTAAGTATCGATTCAGCTCTCTACCAATTAGCAACAGCTCAAAATACCCCAAAATCCGTAAGCCTCGGCTAATTTTGAATGCAGCATGCCAACTTGTTGAAGCTCTTCTTGCTACAGAAGAAGGAAGCAAATTCTTGGCAACGAACAAGCTAATGCCTCAAATTGCTGAGATCTTCGCACAAATCGATCCTTATAGTGGTATTACTAGCACGGATGCAATTTTGGCTAAACGCAGACTTGAACATTCCCTTTCAATTGGATATGTGAAGATGGTTGGTATAATGTCAGGATCTGTACGTGGTATCGAAATTCTAAGCCAATGGCAATTGTTCAACATGATAACAAATATAATTGACAGCAGTACTAAGGATGAGGCCAACAACTACCTCATTTTCAATATCCTACTGAATCTAAAATATACGCGCAAAGGTCATGCTAGAATTATTCTTGCAAAAGCACTTAACGTCAGCAATTGGAAAATCAAAATATATGCGCTAGAAAATGTGTTGCCCATCTTCTGCACTATTGAAGGATGTGAAAAATTATACGTCCTGAGCTTGGTTAACCTACTTTACGACGAGAACGAGGCTATCACCAGCACAGTTGTTGAATATCTTTACGAGTATTTCATTGTTAAGAATAATGTCGAGTTAATTGATGTTCTCGTGGAGTGTAAACCACGTATTACAATACTCGAGCAAACAGAGAAAGGCCATGTGCTTCTCTTGGCCTTTTGTAATACTTCTAAGGGATTCAAGTACTTGGAAAAAAACATGTTTATTGAAGATCAGTTCGTGAAAAGTCTTCTGCAACTTCAAGAATTGGATTTTTTGACCGCTGTTGAAGATTCGCTCCGCCAACATTTGTTTCCTTATGCACCGTCTTTTACTGAAGCACAATCAAAGACCTGTCTGTCATTGCGCCATTTTTTTTACTACCTACTAGCTACTGAGGAAGGATTTAACTATTTAAATGCGCGCAGATCATACATAGACGAAGCGATGTCAAATATACGGCAATTTTGTCGTATTCTTGATGTATTTGAAGATATTAATGATTCTGAAGAGCACAGTAGGGGAGCAGAATTGATGAACCAGAAACGTGCAAAGGCTCGGAGATCTTCTTATATATCAGAGGATAGTCCACTTGAGCTAGCACTTTCGTCCAAAGACCCGAAGCACTGGGATCCAACTACTGCTTGGAATTTATCGACGGATTCATTTTTTGACGAGAAATCTTTTGGAAGCAAAAATTTGTTCACACCTATAGAGTTGAACTCTCAAGATGACGAATATTTGCTCAAAAGACTAAAACAATACATTTGGATGATTGGCGAGATAGCGTCATCTAAATATGGTATACAGATTTTGGAACCCGTTTACAGTTCCTCACCTGGAAGTGGGCACATTGCAGAGACTTTGTCGCTAATTTTTGAAAGAGCCAATCAATGGCAGCTACGTGGCTTGGCGTTTTTTCAGCTTGGTAAAATGGCAGGGACGGTTGAAGGTGTTGAAATTTTGGACGATTTGCAGTGGATATCGTTTGACTCTGGTGAGGCAATCAATGTTTCGCTCGCTTACCCAAAATTTATGCAAAAAGAAGGTTTCACAAAGGTTGAGATTATAAATCCTTACAAAGAGGCCACTTATGTTTCCTTTTTTGGCAACGATAAAGAAATATCTGTGAACAGTCAACTTGACCTAGAAGACGAAATTGTCATTGAGAGCTACGAAGAAATAGATGAGAAAATTTTGACTCTCTTTAACTATTTAGGCTCCGTTTTGGGCCGCATTGAGCGAAAAGCCAGAAAGGAGCTCGAAAGAATTAAAACGGAGAGCCCTGATGTCTTTCGTAATTCGAACTTGTTTTTGAAAACAATCAGACTCATGGACAAAGGGAAGTTCAAGTACTCTACAAGAATATTTATTTTCGAATTGTTCAACACCATGAAGATTTTGGAGGGTCTTGTGAGAAAAGACAGAAAAGCGTCTAGCGTGAGAAGACAGGCTGTGTGATGCTGGAACATTACATAATTAAACAAAGCTTTGCTCTTCCAAATGAAGCATGAAATGCAAATGCATTGAAAAAATTAAAAGAACAGATAAGAATGATTATCTTTTTTTGCGTTTAGAGCTCATGGGCAGGAGATCCACGTACTCCCGCACACCCCTAGGTCTAACTTCCGCCGGTTTAAACTTGGACATTATTAAATGCAGAAGATTGCGACGGATCCACATTTCTGTATTTTGCGGGTTGACCTCCACGGCGTCCAGCTCGTCATTGGATATTTCTGGAATCAGTTCCTCGATAGCAAGATTGACCGCATATGTCTTTTTAAGTGGTATTTTCCCCGGGGCTTCCGTGCCAGTTGCAATCTGAAGCGCAGGTTCAATGCACGAGGCGAGTTCGGGGCGCCACGTGACAAGCAGTGTCAAACGACTGTGGTCGATATGGAGCGGTTGATCAATGACAGAGTCATCGGCGTCTTCCATTTCCAGAAGCACATCTAGAAGCGCGTTAACGCGTCTTTTGTAGTGATACAACGCTTGTCGTTGGGTTTTTTCCGTTGCAAAGAGCTTTTGAGATAGGGAGTATGCCCGGCCAAATCGCCCCTGCAATTCCTCATAGATCAGGTTATAATCTGTGAATCCATCTGTGGTTTTGAAATCTTCTTCGAGCTGTTCGAGGGAGTTGGGTTCTTCAACTGGTGATGTTTTGTTTGATTGCCCGTTAGCTTCTTTTTCTACTTTGGGTCGGTGGGCGACAGAGTCCGACGTTGTGATGGGCGGCGCCATATCTGTCGAATTCTGGGGCGTGGTGGGTACTGCTATCGGCGGCTCTTGCCCGCCCAGGAGTTGGCTAGCACTCATCATCTCCGATCAATGTGATGCTCTCTATATTGTGGTTAGAATCCTGGGCTACTAGGCACACTCAAAGCAAGCAAAAAGCATGCAGAGAAGCAGTGCGCGCTATGTCGTTGGATTCAAAAGGCTAGTAGGAGGACGCCTTTCTTTTCGCGCTCATGATTATCGAGCCTGAGTTCGTCACCCAAACATTGATTAAATGAGGGGAAAAATGACGGATGAAATAAAGACACAGGAGCAGGCATGACATGTTTACGAAAGAAATATGTGCTAATATTTTACATTAAGCGTATAAATGCTAGATGCGGGTCTCATGGTTTTTCCATGAACGCGCATGAGCATAGTCGGTGGGCATAAGAACATGCCCCGAGACCCGGCGAAGTAGCCAAGATTAGATCCAATCCCGCAGACATGAACGCTTGGTATTGTCCGAAGAGTTTATTTTTGTGATGAAATAAATACGATAAATGAATAATGGGACACGAAAAAGAAAGAGATGCAGATGTGAAAGTAAAGAATGAGCCGTGTATTGACCTTTGGAGTGGTTTGGCGCATTGCCTTTGTTGTGGCGTAATATAACTTTGAAAAGTACCTCTCACGCCGCAGGTAACAAGTAAAGAAGCTGGTAATATCTAGGACGTGAGAACCGAAAACTATACGACAAGAAATTCTTGCTCTGCTAGAATTATTTTTCCAAATATGTCTTCAGTGTCAAGATGCCAAATGCCGATTTTTTGTTTTTTTAAGCAAAAGGAAGTGGTTTGTTTATGTAAGATATTGAATAAAGAGGAAAACGAGGACCTTCGTATGCCTCTCCAATTGGTATGTAGCAAAATGCCATGGATGCCAAATAGGGCAAAGGCCATGTTTCATGTGCTAGCCTAAATGCGTTTAGGTTGTTTCTAGAATGGGCATCTGGTATGGGGACACATACTTCCAGTCTCCTTGGCTGTCTAACGCAGTCAAAGAAGTACTTAAGAGAAGATGAGTCCAACTTGCAAACATGTTAATAAATCTATTCCTTACATCCATCAGATTCAAATCATCAAAGGGTGCAATCAAATAAAAGAAGATGGCAATCTACTACAGGCCCTGATGTTGGAACTAGGAGCAGCACTCCTCTGCAGCACTACGGCATGGGCTACATCCGCGTTGCACAATGGCATATGATTAATGTATGTGAGTTTTCCTTGGACACGAATATATGGAAAGATGAGGCTCTAATAAGCAAGCATGCGTGGTCTATGAATGCAAGGGCTTTGATTCACAAAATTGAATACCACGAGCGTACACGCAGAGACCCTAGGTCAAAGGGTATTACCCACACTGAAGCAGAGTGGAGTCAGAGTGAAGACTTTTATCAGCATCGAGCCCGTGGCTCCTCCCGGACAAAGCACATGGATACTTGGATATGCTGGAGATGTCATAAACAAGCGCCATATTCAACATGGGTACGAACGGAGTTGACATATGCAAATACATTTCGCTACGAACATGCACGTTTACCAGTCCGTAGATAGGAATGGGTGTTGTTTTGGCGGGGGCCGTGGTTAAACAGCGGCCGGGTGACCCATCACAACATCTCTGTGGCCAGTTGAAGAAACAAAAGGGGCGTTTCCCAGGAGTGCACTCGTGAAAACGTACATACGCAAACCTTGGCGAGCTCCTGGAAGCCAAGCGAAAAGATGCTGCTATGCACCGGTTCCTTCACGCCCGTTGCAAAAAAAATTCTTTAGAGTTTTTGCAGATAGACAATACACCACAAGAATAACGATGCCCAATGACCACGACCACGACCACCAATAACAATAACAAAAACGATAGCAATAGCAATAATAATATCGAGCACAATAGCACCTATCGCATCATGATTTCCCCGCAAGAACAGAAAAATACACCGGCTACTGCAAGAGAGGGTCTCTAAAGTGGGGCTGGTTGTTGATGAACTTCTGGGCGCGTCTGTCGTTGATATCTTCTCTCTTTTTCTGATGGGCCCAGGCACGCTTGGACACGGCAAGCTGCTGCTTGTTGGGAGCGGTGGTAAAGTGTCTGGTCTCGGCGGCAATCACGGTACCCTGGCCCTCAGACAAAATGCGTTCGGGCGCTGAGTACTGGCGGTAGTATCTGGCCATGGAGCGGTGGCCCACGACAGCTCCCGAGGGCAAAATAAGCTCGGTACCCATGTCGATGAGTGGATCCTCAGGAAGAGCGTCGTCGTCGTTGATGTCGTCGTCATCGTCGTTGTCGTTGTTGTCGGAAACGTCCTCCCAGTCGTCATCATTGTTGTCATCTTCGACCTTCGGGGCGCCGTACGACGAGGTGAAGTCGTAAAAATCAGAGATTTCCAACTTCTGCTGCTCTGTCTCGTACGGGATGCGCATATGGCGTTTGGCATGCATGTGCAAGCGGACGGCCTCGACATTCTTGCCCTGGTATGAGCAAACGAGACAGACATTGCCGAGGCCGATTTTCTCGCCCAAGTACGCGACCAAGCCCTCGGGATCGACCAAGTAGCTCTTTTCCGGCACGTAGAGTCCGTGCTCCTTGAACATATGCGCCAAGTTTTCGTCCAAAGACGCGAAGTCCATCTTCTTGCTTGCCGGGCAGAAGAGGCAGGTTGTGATTGGGATTTCAACGCGGTTCGCGAGTTTCTGCGCCAAAAGCTGCTCTGCAGTTAGGTCGCCGTCAGACGGGGCCGCCATCTCTTCGAGCCCCGTGGTTTTTTTGTCAGCCTCAATCCTGGTATTAGCCTCAGTCTCAGCTATGTCTGGGCTCACGCCAAGCTGACCAAACTGCTGCTGAAGCCTCTCGCGGGCTGCAAGAAGCTCGCGTCTTTGGGCATACAAGGCCTCCTTCTGTTGGCGGCGTACGTCTTTCTTGGTCGGCTGCCTACGAGCGTCTGCAGCGGCCGCCTGCTCATCGGCAGGCGCCATCAGCGCGATCTTGTCGTTAAAAACTTGCTCGCTGATCGCGGGTAGCTGTGCTACGCGGCGCTTCAAGTTGTAACGGTGCCAGTCCAGCTTCATATGTGCCCTTTGGGTGGGCACGTCGGGAAACGCAAGGGCGCAACTAACGCACGTGTGGCTCATGGCAAACAGGGGGTATCAGTGCAGGGGAGTCCAGGGGGTCTAGGCAAAGCAATTAAGCGTAATAAAAGACGGAAAAAAACAGGAAAAAACGGATGTAATGGGTGTTTTGAGGAAAGGCAGAAAGAACGAGGATTAGGGCCAAAACCATCGGGACGTAGCGCTCACTGCGGGCACGGGCGCGATGAGCTGCGCGGCGGGCCAAATTTTTTATTGGGGTTTTTGATATTTTTTTTTTTTACTCTCGCGCGAACGAACTCCTCAATTTTTTGTGGTTAGATTTAATTTGAGTTCTAGTTCTGTCCGTCTAATGATTGATTGATTGATTCATTTATTTCTCTCTTTGTTCATCTATTTATGTGATTATCCGTTTTGCTTCATTTTCTAATTTTTTTGTTCTCTTATGCCTTAATCTTTTTTTGCTGCCCTTCATAGAAGCTGGGTCTGCGCAGACAATGCCCTCGCACTAGAAGATCCATGGCCCGATAGGCCGTTTCCATCTATAAGTACCAATTGAATAGTGCCCCACTCGTATCTATAAGTACTAATAAAACGTAAGATCATTTCCATCCATGAGTACTCATACAGATCCAGAATCGGAGGCGCTGCTTCAAAGGTTCTCCTCGCCAGAATTGTGGTGTACCTATCGGTAAGTTTGTCTCTGCAGACAGCGTTGGCTGAAAGTACTTGGAAAGCGCCGTACCGGGTCCGCCCAAATCTATGGGGCACCTTTTGGCGGGAGGGGGCAGACAGACTCTCTTCCATGGAAGATTTTCTTTACTTCCTTTTTCCTGTTTTTTTTTTTCAGTATTGAAGGATGACCTTTGCCTCCGTTTATGAACCGAAACGAGCCACATGACACGGCCCGGAACGTTGGAGATGACGCACGGAGACATATTCCATAGATATATGTGAGTTCTGGTTGGTATCAGATGAACACGGCGTGAGTCCATCTCTGAAATAGCGTTTAAATATGAGGTATAGCATACTGTACCTTGCTAGGGAAGTCTCTGGCATAAGACTATAATAGATGGGTCTTGCGTCCTGGTTCTAGGATGCAAGATGGCATGGGTTCATAGCCCATGATCCATGCTACGTGGGTACGCTGTGCGAGTATATGACCCAGGATGAAAGAGTCCCTGGTGCAAATATAAATATATATATATATAGACATGTGTATGGCGCATAATTCGATGGGTCTAAGAAATACAGCTCATGGCATTCAGGCATGGTATATGGGAAATGGTTTCATAATATATCGTCTCAGGGTATAAATCTGGATGTGTTGTTTGCCTACACGACTTCGTGGCATGCAATATGAGTATAGGACGTATGAAATCGGTGCTCTGCGGTGGTATGCGTCTTGCACAGATATGTCATGACTACAGCATAATCCATATATATATATATATGATATACACTATATGTCTCTAGTATATGGGTCTATGGCATATTGGTCTATGGTATATCAGGCATTCTGAAATCTCCGCTGGTGACCATCGTGTATTCGTCAAGTACATCTCATGTGCATGGTTTATATGTTTCCATGCCATATTTCATTCTGAGATATGGTATCTACATATATTCACTGGATACGTCATGTCAATGATATATGCCCATGCTATAGCCCCAAAGTAATACCCGGAATATGCAATATGGCTGCAAGAATCCTTACATCTCGCAGTATATAAAGCCATGCCATATCCGCCCGCACCCCATCCGAAACCCACGTCTATGTGCAGTACCACAATCTCAGGCCAGGTCTGCGCGCGCGAGCCTCTTCGCTCATCTCGCCTACCTTTCTCTCGGCGCAATATCTTCGAGCTTCTCTTTCCATATCCCTCCTCTCTATGCCGCCCAAGTCTCCCCCACACGAATCTCCCCCACAAGACCCTTATGCACAAGTGCTCCCGAAAGTCATGGCGACGGTCCGTGCGGCCGCCGCGCTTGCCGCAAATGATATCGGGTTCCATCGCTCCATTGACCCGACAGTGGGCCCGGCGCTCGACGGCTCGGGCGAGCGCCTCGTGGCACTCGCGAATACGCTTCTCGCCGCGGGGCCCGTAGATAGCACATCAGCGCCCGTGACATTGGCGTACGGCACACAGGCGGCCTCCAGCGCCGGGCTGTGGAAGAAGGTGGCAGACGCACTCGACATGCTTTTTGAGCGTGCGGACATGGCCATGGACGCGGCGCGGGTGCACGCCCGGCCACAGGCGCACGGGATTTTGTCGTTGGATAGCGGCAGCGGCAGCGTGGTAGCTGCGGACGCCGTTGCCGAAAAGCCACAGGTGCGGTTCCGTGTTCCCGTGGACAACACGGATGCGGCACCATTTGTGCCGCGCCTAGTGGCAAAGCCGCATGCGCGCGTACCGTTGCACGAGAGCCTCGTACCCATAGTGCCAGAGGGCGCGGCGGCCGGAACAGCGGCGCAGTATCCGCATCCATACGACAAGGAGATCGCGGCGTCGGATTACCCGGCGCTGGTGCACGTGGCGGGGCCTGAGCAGGCGGCGACCGAGTGGGGCGCTACAGCCGCAACGTGGGTCGAGACGCCTGATCAGGTGGAGGCGATGGTGGCGTGTTTGCGCGGCGCACCGGTGGTGGCTGTGGACGTCGAGCACCACGACTTGCGTTCGTACTATGGGCTCACGTGCTTGATGCAGATATCGGATCGCACGCATGACTGGGTGGTGGACACTCTCGCGCTCCGGGACGCGCTCCAGCCGCTCAACGAGGTGTTTGCGGACCCGCGTGTGGTGAAGGTGTTCCACGGCGCCAGCATGGACGTGGTGTGGTTGCAGCGCGACTTGGGGCTCTACGTGGTGTCACTCTTCGACACATACTATGCCGCGCGGGCGCTCGGGCTTCCGCGGCTCTCGCTTGCGTATTTGCTTGAGACGTTTGCCCGCTTTTCTACTCTGAAAAAGTACCAGCTTGCTGATTGGCGCGTGCGCCCACTCCCACAGGCCATGTTAGACTACGCCCGCGCAGACACGCACTTCTTGTTGTACATCTACGACCAGCTTCGCAACCGCCTCGTGGCTGCGGGGCCCGACAAAGTCGCTTATGTGCTCGACAACTCCCGCAAGGTTGCTGCGAGGCGCTTCGAGTATGCCGCCTTTCGCGTGCCCTCCGCAGCCGCAATCAGCTCTGGCGTCTTTGCCAACGACGCCGCCTCAGTCGATACTTTCATTGCCCGCTACAACATCCCCCAGCTCAGGCACAACTTTGTGCGCCGCCTTTTTGCTTGGCGAGACGCTTTGGCCAGGGATTCTGACGACTCGCCCCGCTATGTCATGCCCAGCAAAATCATCCTTGCGTTGTGCGCTTTGGCGCTGCCCGTGTCCCCACAAGCCGTTGCATCCTGTTTCCTGGGCTACTGCAAAATCTTGCGCGACAACTTGGACCTGTTGACCGACTTGGTGCGCTCGTGCTTCAGCGATAGCGACGGTGCTGCTGAAGCTACTGATGTTGCTAATGAAGCAGTGATGGTGGCAAAAAGAAGCAACCATTCACTTCGGCTGATGCTCGGGGACGCTTCGTCGCCGGATCTGGCGGCCGAGCTTGGCCGGCTATTCGCGCTTCTTGTCGAGGACGAAACTACCCGTTTCTTCGCTTCTGCCAGCGATCGTGCCATATCTAGCCAGTCCCGAGTCTTCCGGGACGCGCTACAAAACTCCGCGTTTGCGGTGAAAGTTCCACAGGATGGCACCAATCCCGTGTACATTGATGCGGCCGCAACAGTTCAAAGAATGCACGCTGTTGCTTCCATCACCTACACACCCGTGGTGGACTACCAGAAAGCCTTTGCTAAATCTGATACTGAGCCCGAAACGGAAAAGACAGCCCTGCCACGTTCCGCGTCGCCGCTTCCGGAGGCACTGGAGCCTGAAGATGAGATTGTTACTTTGGTGCCAAGAAAAAACAGAAAGCCGCTGAACAAAAAGAAACCGGTACACGAAGAAGCACCGTTCGATTACCTTGCTCTGGAAACCAAGATCCTCACCCAGGAGAACCCAAAGGTGAACAAGAAAAAGCGGTCGTTCCAGCCCTTCGCAAACCTGGACTCAGATGCTCCCCGTCCATTCAAGGGGCGCAAGCTTGCGACGCAGGGAAAGACCACATCCTTCACCAAGAAAAGGTGATGAGGGTGCCGTGTTTAGTTTTTGAATGCGCGTGGATTGCAATGATCGGCGGCACGCTCTTGCCCATAGTGTTATGCGGACGCATAGATGAGCGGCCTTGGTCTACTTATATCAGAAGCACGATCATATTTGTGTCAGTATCTAGTTGTATATGTTTCCAATCCGCAGTCACGCGTTCGCGTATGAATACATGCGGGGGCTTAATGATTCACAGGTCACTCTGATGATGGACTCGCGACTTAAGTGAAGGAATAGATGAGTGAAATGTAACGACAAACAGAAATAAAGACGGAGAAGGGTCAGGAGTGTAGAGGAGGGAGGTGGGCACTGAAGAATGATGATTCGCTTCCCCTTGTAACCCACACATGAGCGTGCCTTGACGAAGTAAGCGGGTAAATGCTGCAGATGAATTGCTTGCAGTCAAAAAGCCGTGTTTACTTCTCTAGCAAGTAAATGTTTCACTATGCCAGGATGATGACCGGGTTACACATACTCGGTATGGTTGTTGGCTGAGCTGGATTCAGCACGTGAAACCGTTGTCGCAGGAAGCCCTTCATCGCCCGGGGGTTCCAGGAAACAGAGCCAGGCTTGTCTTAGAATACACATGCAAATCAAAAACATCACACTGCACAACTACTACGATGCACAAAACCCCTGGGAGGAACGGTATGCTGGTGGTTGAAGGTATTGCTGCAAAGCACAGACATCTTGCGAGTAGCATTCAACACCCACTGGCCAGGCACACACATACTTGACGCGGGACCTGCCCAGTACAAAAAATCTTATGGCTGTTATGAACAAGGACCCCTATGAGACAAGAACCCGGGAACTTTCTGTGAAGTATGGGAATTTCAGCGTCCAGTAATATTCAATTATCTGGGGGTTGGCGTGCAGGTGCTCCAGCCGTTGAGTTGATGAAGGGTATGCATATGCAGGGAACACATATTAGCGTATGGAAATCGAACAATTGGGGGAGGGGGGCGGGGGTCCAAAGAGGGAGCACGGCATAGGGTATGTGGCCAAGGTATCAAGTAGTGAGTATATGAATTATCACCAGAGTCTTTTCTCTATTTTTTCTGGGGGTTGTGTTCCTACTCTTCGAGGCGGGGAGGGAGGGGGGGGGGAAGGTTTTCATTTTTTTTCTGTTTCCTCTAATTTTTTTTTTTTTTCAATCTTTTGCATTCGTATGGGTGCTCGATTTTTGCTGTCCGGCCTTACCGTATAAAAGAGGGGGATCTCACCGATTGCAAAAAAAAAAAAAACATGTTCGAAGGCAAATACACGTTTCGCTTGCACTAAAGAGCTAATGTCCTGGTACCATAAAGAGATGACCAGTTCCCGGGCCATATAAAACCTCACGCCGATTCATGGAATATGTTTTGAAAAGCAAGAGATACGGATCATTGTCTCGATAAAACAGAAGGGAAAAAAAAGTGATCAATGAAAAAAAAAGAAAAGAAAAAAAAAAAACTACAGCTGTTGCCCCAACATGAAGTAGGGCGAGTAATCAGCCCGATTCTTACCCCCTCTCCCCACTGGGCGCGCCCATTATGGGCGTATCCAAAATGAATCATGACTTGCGGGCAAATTGCTTAATTTGAGTGCACCGCACACTACGGAGAATGACCAATATACGGCAACCCGCCATCACCGCGGATACATCCCCGACCGGCCCCGCCTATAAGAATAAAGAGGACATGTGCACCGGGCCACTTTTGGGGCCGCACGGCCCTAACGCCTCAGGGCCACAGTGCGATAGGCTGATAGCGCAATGGTGCAGTCGGGGTGTGTCGAGCCCTGCCCCGATAAACTACTTGAGCCTCCGCCCAAATACATCCCTGGTGCCTCCTCTCTAATAAACGCCGACTCATGAGAAAAAAAAAGAAAAAAAAAGAAAAAAAAAACGCAAACATTCGGTACGTATACCTTAAGGTTACCCCACAATAATTTTTCAAATACTCATACTCCCTTGTCTCCCCATCCACCATCAGTAATATGGAGATGGCAAGATATCATGATCGAGCGACATAAAGGGTCGTCCACGTGACCAAGGGTCCTCGTAATGAGCGTGCACACGCGCTGTGGGCGGCTGGGCCGTGGTTGGGGCAGGCATAAAAATGCAGGTATTTTTTTTTTCTAATACTTAATCTTATCTTGCTTCGATACTTTGAAAAGCGTCCGTGTAAAACATGAGCGTGGCATTTACAAACACTAGCTGCTGGCAAGAATGGTGAAGGAGTGTATGCAGTACCAGCGGGCCAAAAGAGGGGCCGAGGGGGAGGGGTGAAAGGCCTCTGGTCAGTCTGCAGCTGGCGGGCGTTGGGTGGTCCTGCACATACCGTATCTTCCAGAAACCAGGCTTTGGCCGTGCCTTGGCAAAATTCCAGGGCACGGAACTCGCCCACAACTACTTGATGCTCTCTTGGTGCTACATTTGCCCTCTGCTTTTGTACAGCGCGTCGCTATCCATTCCATCTCCCATCTTTCTCCGTTCTTTTTTCTCGCCTCCTTTACCATCCATCACCCTGGTCCCCTCTTCTCCCCTCAAGGCTTTTGGTGCTCCCCTCCCAGACCCAGATCTAGACCCGCGCCATGAACTTCTACATCGTGCCTGCGATGCTGTACCAGCAGCAACAGAAAATGGGCAAGGCCCCGAAGAAAAGCGCGCGGCCGCTCGGGCCACCCAGGCAACACACGCTGGCTGCCAGTAGTACCACGTCTATGCACACGGCCGCGGGAACTACTGGTCTGGCTCACGCTGGCGTGGGTGTTCCAAGGGCCAGTATGGACGATACCTGCCTTGGCGCCAGCGCCAGCGCCAGCGGAAAGCACACCCACACCCACAGCTACAGCTACACATCCGGCAACAGCCATGGCCATGGCCTTGGGCGCCGCAGCACCAGTAGCCAACAGCTCGTGCCCTCACAGACGTCCCGGCGCGGGAGCATGGCATCAGATGTTTCATGGCACCTGATCTCTACGAGTATCCTTCCCAACTTCCTGCTTCTAAAGCTGGACGAGCGCCCGCGGGCGGGCTCTGCTCATCAAAACCGGCAGGAGCTCGATATCCCAGAGTTTGAGCCCTTCACGGACCCAACGTACCTCGACTCCGAGGACGGCTTACGCCGCGTTTTTTTGAACCCAGCGTTCATGCTCGCCAACTACACCCATTTTCTCGCCGGGATCAGCGACTACCACGTCAACGACCCCATCAATTTCGCCACCGTGCGCGATCATTCTTTGCGCAAGTTCTTAACGCGACGCAACATCAGCCTCGACAGTCACTGGGCCACTGTGCTGGCGCTCGACTGTGGCGACCCGCAGCGCATTGAGGACCTTCTCACCCACGAGCTCTTGCGATGTCGTAGTATCGTGCGTACGCGGATTAAGCTGCTACTTACTCCCCACCCGGCTGTTCGCGCTCTGGCCAGCGAACAGTTGGTCCAGGCTAATTTTATCAACTACGTGCGGTACATTCTAATGCTCCCCGAATGCTCGGCCCGCCAAGCCATGAACCTATCCGAGCATCAGAGGCGCGATTACGACGTCCGACGTGCCTTCCATAAGGCTGCAGACGCGCTTTTTGCGTTGCAGCACGACAAATACGCCCCGGACCTCCTGACAGCCCTGTCTCGCTTAGAATTTCTTATGCTGTGCATCACAAAGATCGCAATTGGTTTTGTGCTCCTCGAGAAGTACGTCATTCAGATCTTAGTCAAGTTGAACAACAATTTCTTGATCGAGAGTCGCATCACCCGCCACCTCTTCAACATCCACCACCTCAATACTCAGTTGGGTAATCAGGAGTCTGTCAAGGTTTTGTTGTTCAACAGCACTTTCAGTTGTGCGTACTCATGGCAGCTCGCTGTTACCATTCCGTTTGTGCACGTGTTCGAAGCAAGTGTGCTGGGCGAGACCCTGTCGCTTTCAGAAGTTGAACGAAGTGCGCCGGGCTTTTCTTTAAAAAAAGATGACCAAATTTTGTACAAAAATTACTTCTCGCGCTTGGGTTTTCTGGACTTCGAAGCTTTCCAGAAGCTCAGCCATAAGGACTTGGTCGCTTTGCAGCGTACGCTCGCTGAACAGGTGACTCCGGGGAAAACCACAGTCAAGCCAATAAACTTCGAGTACTACGGTCGCCCATTGTCAACAATAGAACTGGAAACGTTTCATGTGATCCAATGCCGGGACTTGCGCTCTCGTATTGCTCCAAAACACTTCCGAACCATTCTCGGTGAATTCCATCGCTTGCTAAAGAGCGGTGGTGTTCTAGAACTCCCTATGGTGTTTTGTTCCCTGGGAGATTCTGGTTTCGATGTATCTGTAAACGCTCATTCGAAGTGGAAAAAGCCCGACTGGCTTGAAACATACTCGTTCGATGCAATGAGGGATATCATCGACATTCTTTGCTTTTTGTTTGGAGCATCTGCTATCAAGTTCTCTACAGTCCTCTTGACACAGAGAAACAGAATGATAAGCTTTCTCATCAAGCACACTGCAATGTCGATATATGAGCTGATTAATGAGATCGACCAGTTCCATAAATTCACAGAAGTGGTTCGGAGCTTAGAAAATATCGATGAGAATGACTTACATTTCTATTTTTATCTTCGAGCTGATAAAGCGTGACCAGAGAGCTGGCTTCCTATGATGATCACGCGTTGGATGTTGTTTCGAACAGGATTTCAAGATCCACTACTCTATAAATCTTAGACAGTATCAAAATGATAATTTACGCCTAATACCAAATGATATCGCTTTGTAACGCCGTTTATTCTTGGTTATCCGACTAATAACTTATACCACACAATCAGCCAGCAATGCTCAGTCAAGAATTATTCGGATTGACGGTCTGTGTTTTTAGGATCCTCCGCAAGTTCTTCAATAAGCCACATATCTCACTAAGGCAGGAGTTGGCAACAACTCGAAAAACTCCCTATTGACGAATTTAAAATCTACAGCGGATATATTTTTCTGGAAAAAAAAAAACTCATCTTTTTGATTCGCTCGTTAACTGTGAAGATTGAAACACAAAATGTGTTTAGTCACACCTTAATTGTACATCACACACAGATAGCTTTCTAAAAATAACAAACAGTCATGTGCTAAAAAGAGAGACCTGTTTGATGTGCTTGGAGTAGCATTGTACCAGCTCAATCCATTAATTCTTAGAACAACATGTTGCGTCAGAGAAAGGCGTTATTTTTAAGGCATATTTCTCACACACGTTGGAAAACAAATCATTTCAGTCAATCAAAACACAAAGAAATGTCACGTTCAAATGAAAGGTTAGCTCATTGCAGCATGGTTACATGTTATTATGTTTCGACAGCTTTTTTGGGTCAAGCTAGCTCTCGAAGCTCAATGAGTCTTCTTTGACTCAGTCCCTTTTCTGTCTCTTATCAATTATTACCAAAAAGTAGCAGGTTTAATGCATAATACTCGTTCAAAAAATCAAAAAAAAACACTACCAAACAAAAGTAGGTAACATCTAGCAGTTAGAAGGCTATCCCTGGGAAATCGTGGCCTTAATTACAATGAATAGCTTGCACCTTTGTATATAAGCAAAATGAAAATCCGTGGGCTTGTTGAAGAAGCTCTAGGGCTTGAAGCCACAGTTCTTTGGACGGGATTTAGTTCTCTTGCTTTAATTTACCCCATGCTTCAATGTTATCCTAAAATAGCTGACTTGTTCTAGTCATTTCCATGGAAGATAGTAGATAATAATATATGAACGACTAAACACTGCTTGTATCTTTCCTCTAGTTCTTTTGGCTGTGGTCTGGAGAACCTTATGGAGTGGTTTGTCGGGCTAATATAAGATGGAAGGCTTCTGAAAGATAAGATACGCATTGTTTGGAAGGCTTAGTACGCCTACCAGCTAACTTTAGACATGATTGTTGCGTTTTTTAGTGTATGTGGTATTAAAAGATGACATAAACCCTTATAATTTTCGATAGATATGGAGAAGAAAAGATAACATATCAGTGTAAAGTGTGTTATTACCTTCTACACAATCAAAGAAAGAATTTCTAGAGTAGTGATCTGTCATGATTAGCTGGTTCTAAAGTGTTGATTCAAACTGATGAGTAAAAGTGTTATATAGCTTGCGTATTCTGAGAAGATAGCGAATTAATTAATTTTCGTCAAAGACATACTTGTATGATGATTTTAGATTGAGGTCTGGTCAAGAGAGCTAACGAGAATTCGTTTATATTAATACCACCGCTCTTATAGAGCGTAATTGTGTACACTTTATTTACACACCACAACACCCCAGCTTACACATATATGTCATATATATACGTATCATCATATCACATATGTCATGCAATAATGGATATTACAGGCCTGCATATCACACTCGGGCATATTTCGTTAGGGCTACTCAAAGTCTTTCGGATGCACATTAAAATTAGGAGACACATGCAGGAGGTCCTGGAAATTAAGACAGGTGTTTCTCGAGCGGCTAGCTATTTTCCCATGAGTTGTTGAGGAATCATGAAAATGACGTCTATCATAACCGAGTCTGCTTTGGTCACGTGCGGCAAGCCGCTGCGCGCGCACTGAGTCATTTGGATCCGTACAAGATAAAGATTTTCGCGAGTTCAGCACGCATATACGCTTCATCACGCCATAACCTCCACTATTTACATAACATGCCCGGGCTTGTGCACATTATCGACGTCAAGAGCGGCAACCTACAATCGCTCACCAATGCCATTAAGCACTTGGGCGACTACAAGGTGGTGTATATAAGCGATGCTGCTGACTTCAAACGCGTCAATGCGGAGATCTCGCAGTTGATCTTCCCTGGGGTGGGCAACTATGGCCATTTTGTGAAGCAGTTGAACGAACGACAGCTTGCGGAGCCGATACGTGAATATATTGAGAGTGGACGCCGTATCATGGGGGTGTGTGTAGGGCTACAGGCGTTTTTTAAGACGTCGGAGGAGAGCCCCGCAACTGCGGGCTTGGCGTTTTTGGACTGGGACCTCAAGAAGTTTGACACACAAGATCCACTTTTTGCTACCAGTGGGCAACGCAAGGCCGTGCCTCACATTGGCTGGAACTCCGTCAATGCTGTGTTTGATGGAACGCGTGCGGTGCCTCCGCAGGACAGTTTCTACGGCATCACCCAGACCGATAAGTACTACTTTGTGCACTCGTACGCGGCAATCATGCGTAACGCCGCAGATAGAGCAGCTGTTGAGGTCGCGCAGCAGCGTGGTTGGGACTTCTGCTTCTCGCAATACGGCTCTGAAGAGTTCGTGGCAGCGGTCGCGTACAAGGGCCTTTTTGCCACGCAGTTCCACCCAGAGAAGTCTGGCGTTGCAGGCCTCCGTGTACTCTTAGCATTTTTGCAAAACACGCGCCTTGCACCCAGCGCCGTTGCGACCAGCGCCACCGGCACTCTTGCTCGTGATGCTGGTCTCTCGCGCCGTATCATTGCTTGCTTGGACGTGCGCGCAAATGACAACGGCGACTTGGTGGTCACCAAAGGCGACCAATATAATGTGCGTGAGACCAGTGGAGATGGTGCCAGTGCCGTGCGTAACCTCGGAAAGCCCGTCGAGTTGGCAACGCGCTACTACCGCCAGGGTGCTGACGAAGTGACTTTCCTCAACATCACATCGTTCCGCAACTCGCCTGTGCGCGACTTGCCGATGCTTGAGGTGCTTCGCAAGGCTGCGGAGAACATTTTTGTGCCGCTTACGGTTGGCGGCGGTATCAAGGATATGACAGACCCGGTCTCGGGTGAGCTTTTCCCCGCGGTTAAGGTCGCGGACTTGTACTTCCGCTCGGGTGCAGATAAGGTGAGCATTGGTTCGGAGGCCGTGAAGATTGCAGAGGCATATTACGCCAACAACAAGCGCAAAACAGGAACGCTGGCGATCGAGACCATCTCGGCGTGTTTTGGCAACCAGGCAGTTGTGATCTCTGTCGACCCCAAACGTGTTTATGTGGCGCTGCCGGCACAAACCACTATGTCGGTGATTCCTATCACTGATGAGAAAAACTACGGGCCAAACGGTGAGAAATACTGCTATTATCAGGTCAGCAGCCAGGGCGGGCGCATGTTCCACGACTTGGGCGCACTCGAGCTCTGCCAGGCGTGCGAGGACTTGGGTGCGGGCGAGATCTTGTTGAACCTGATCGACTACGATGGCTCCAATAATGGCTTTAACCTCGAGCTCTTGCGCCAGGTGAAGGAGAGCGTGTCGATTCCTGTAATCGCGTCCTCTGGCGCGGGGAAGCCGGAGCACTTCCAAGAAGTCTTTGAAATGGACTGCGGCATCGACGCGGCGCTTGGCGCGGGAATGTTCCACCGCGAGGAGTATGAGGTGAACGACGTGAAGCAGTACTTGCGCGACCAGGGCATGAATGTGCGGTTGGAGGCGGGTGCCGAACTTTGACCGTGCCCTTTATAGAGACTCGTATTTGCGGCCATCAAACGCGAAGCATGCGGCGTGGATTTTACTTACAAGGAACGCACGGAAGTGGTCCCATAGTGGCATGTGGGTGTTGGGAACTCTGTCTCTGGTTGGAGGTTCTGTTGAATGTGCCTTCAGCTATGGGTGCATTTTATGTGTATAATGCGCAAGCCAGCGTGATGATGCAGCAAAAATGATTGGATTCCGAAAGATGAAGGCTTGTGGCAAAGCGAGGTATTTTCCAACTATAATGATAGGCCAAGAAAAGAAAAAAAAATGTTAATTAAATGATACATGTGTAGAAATAGCCTGTAAGCAATATGATTGTGCCTAAAGTCGTAACACCAGAGTATTTGCGGAGCCAAGATGGCAGTTTTCTGTTCCGCAAACGGGACGAGACAACGGCGTTGGACGGGAAAAGAGATACCGAATACAATGGCACGAGGGCAGTTCCTAAACAGTAGTATCAAGAACTACTTGAGGGTCACAAAGAGAATTCAGCGTAATCTGATCTGAATGATATGTTGGAGCAATAAAACCTCAAGATTTTGATAGTAATAATAATAACGCTTGGTGGCGAAGACTTATTGCGCAGAGACCGCGGTCGCCTCTTTTTTTAGTGCGCGCTCCTCTGGAATTAGGGCAGAGACATAGACAAGGCAGTCTCGCTCAAAGCAGCAGATTTCTTTTCCCCAATGGTGATCGTAACAACGACAGGCGCATTTTAATGTAGATTGTGCCAGCCAGCAACAAAGCAGTCCGCCGTCATGGCCCATACGAAACAAGGCCGGCCGAACACCCGGCAGAAGAAATCAAGCACGTGACCAGTCCGAGAACCCCGTCCGCAACAGAACTAGGTGCGCAGATTTCTCGACACCCGTCAGCGTCACCAGACCGGTCTTTATGGATGTAAAAAAGGTAGCTCTGGATGCTCCGAAGCCAGACAAATACATTGATAGCGGTTGTGAGGCCACCGGTGTCTTATGTGGGCACGCCGGCGCCGCCGAGGACGCCGAGACGGAAGATCTCACCGATACACTCGAGCACTTGGAGCCGTTTGAGGTGCCGGCGGTGCTTGTAAAGCAGGGCCTTCTTTTGCTCAAAGTGCTGCCAAAACTGAAAAAGAAAATACGGTTCTGGGTAGACTCGGGCAACTTCCGCTTCGTGTATAAGCAGGTGTCGAAGAACACGAGCCACAGTTTCCACGTGGACGATATCCGCAGCATCACGCCGCGGGAGTTGGCGAGTCACTACCGCGAGGAGCTCGGGATTTCAAAGGAGGCGGAACGCCGATGGATCTCTCTTGCGTTCTACAACCACCGTAAAAATCGAACCAAACTCTTGCATCTCATTGCCGACACCGCACACGACGCCAAAAGGCTCCTCTGTACCATGGGAAAGTTCAAGAGCATCAAGGACCAGATCGCCACTAACTTCCTTGTGAGCATCAACGATCTCGACGAGGTTAAGCGCAGCATTCTCAGCGGCAAGGCCGAGCACGCGGACCGCTCAACCAAGCTGCTGCTCTCGTTCGCCGACGTGTGCAAGCACTGCAAGCGGCTCAGCATTAATGTTAGCGAGCTGCGGCTCCGTGTGCTATTTGAGCAGGTTGCACGCGAGGGTGCGACCGAGATTGACTTCGACGGTTTCAAGCGGTTCGTCCTGCTTCTCACCAGGCGCAACGACATCGCGGCGTTGTACTCCCTGCTTGTCCCTGACGGCGGTTCCATGTCTTTTGCCGTGTTTTGTCGATTTGTGACGGAAACGCAGAAGGAGAGTGTCGACACCGACGCGCTTTACAAGACCTTTAAGCGGTTCTCTATGGGTACCGGCACAGGCACAGACTCTGTCCAAGATGCGGGGCTCGATATAGGGTTCGATCAAGTCATGCTGGAGGAGGGCTTTGCGGCCTACCTCAAGCTGAAGTTCTGCGCGACATCCAAAGAAACTTTCTTGCGGGAAGACTATTTCGGGCATCCGCTTAACGAGTACTTCATCCTCTCGTCACACAACACATACCTCACGGGCCGACAGGTGGTGGGCGACTCGCTGGTGGAGGGCTACGTCAAGGCGCTTCGGCGTGGGTGCCGATGTTTAGAGATCGATGTGTGGAACAGCCCCGCCGATACAGCCGCTGAACCCATCGTCAACCACGGTCGCACGTTCACCAGCGGAATTTGTCTCTCGAACGTGCTCACAACTATCAAAAAGTTCGCATTCCAGGCATCGCACTTCCCGCTCATCTTGAGCCTCGAGGTGCACTGCTCAGCCCGCGGCCAGGCGCTCATGGTGCAGATCTTAAAGGACGTATTTGGCAGCGCGTTGGTGCTCGAGCCCCTCGACTCAAGAGGCGTCCTCCCTAGCCCAAACGAGCTCAAAGATCGTGTTCTCGTCAAGGTCAAGAAAACCTGCGGGTTGGACGACTTCGGCCTCGTCTCGGTACCCCTTTTGACCCAAACCTCGGCAGCACAAACATCGTCACAAACATCGTCACAAACATCGTCACAAACATCGTCGACTCAGACATCGCAAGCCTCCCAAAGTGAGAGCAATGAGACATCAAGCAACCAGCGGTTCAGGATCCGGCGCCGGTCCACAAGTAGAGTCACTGCAGCACTTAGTGACTTGGGCGTGTACTGCCAGGGAATCAAGTTCCGCAACTTCTCGCTCCCGGAGCTGAAGACTTACAACCACTGCTTTTCGCTTGGCGAGAAGGCCGCTAACAGCATGCTCCGGGACCCCGAAAAAACCGCGGCGCTCCGCAAGCACAACTGCAGGTATCTCATGCGCGTATATCCGTCCAAGATCCGGCTCATGTCTTCGAACTTTCTCCCGCAGGTGTACTGGGCTCATGGCGTGCAGATGGTGGCCACCAACTGGCAGACCTATGACGTGGGCCAACAGATCAATGAGGCCTTCTTCGACGTGTCGCAGGGCAACGGCTACGTTCTCAAACCACCCGAGCTCCGGCGCCTGGTACTAAAGCTGACCATGCGCAGTACTATCAAGACAGAAACAGAGACAAAAACCCGCTTCAGCATTGAAATCATTAGTGCACAGCAACTCCCAAAACCCGCGTCCGCGGAGCCCGTGAACCCGTACGTAACTGTGGAGATTTTGGGCGCCTCTGTAGAATGGTCTCGTGATCTGGATGGGGGAGCAACGCCCGTGGTGGCCGAGAACGGCTTTGATCCCGTATGGAACCTGGTGTTTTGCGGCCGGTTATATGCGGACAGTGAGCTAGTCTTTGTGCGGCTCACGGTGCGCACATCGACGACGGGGCACATGGTCGAGAACCCGAAAGAAATCGGGTTGCTGGTGGTCAATCTTTTCGACCTCAGGCACGGTTACCGGCATCTTCCGCTTAAGGATATGTGCGGGGAATTGTTGGTGTACTCGTCCTTGTTTATTAAGGTCCTGTACGAACCCGCGTGAGGTGTGCAGGGTGCGCCATACGCCATCGCGACAAATTTCACCGGCGATGGGACCCGCTCTGCAACTTCCTCAAGAAACAACCTGAAATGGGAAAAATCGCCACGGACGTCAAGGAAAAAACCCGCCACAACCCTTTGCATAGAGATATCACCTCCTCGGGCGGCCGTCTACGCGAACAGCCGCGCGGAGCTGCAAAAAGCGGTCCCCAGGAACTTGAGGATGAAGGATACCTCGATGCGGCCACTTCGCGTAAAATCTTGCAACTCGCTAAGGAGCAGCAGGAAGAGATCGACATAGAAGAAAATCATCCGGAAAGCAGTGAGGGCCCTGCGCTGCGGGTGTTTGAGAGCTCTGCGACTTTGAACGACGAAGATGAGTCAGACAGTGAGGAGTACTCAGACTTCGAGGAGGCATACGAGAACGAGGAAATTGAGGTTGACGAGAAGGATCAGGAGCTTTTCGACAAATACTTTGGGCTGGGCATGCCCACTATAAACTTAGGCGACAAGATCTTAGCGAAGATCCAGGAGAAAGAGTTGGGCAGAGACACTGCTCTGGCCTCTGAGCCACAACAAGACGCTGTAATGTTACCGCCGAAGGTCATTGCTGCGTATGAGAAGATCGGCTCGATATTGGCGACGTATAAACACGGCAAGCTCCCCAAGTTGTTCAAAGTATTACCAACGTTGAAGAACTGGGAGGATGTGTTGTACGTGACGAATCCTCCGGGCTGGAGTCTGCACGCCACCTATGAGGCCACCAAGCTTTTCGTCTCGAATTTACAGGCCAATCAGGCTCAGAAGTTTGTGGAGCATGTCTTGTTGGAGAAGTTCCGCGTAGCAATCGAAGAAAGCGAGACCCACACACTCGACTACCACCTCTACCGCGCCATCAAAAAGTCACTTTATAAACCGGGCGCGTTCTTTAAAGGCTTCTTACTTCCTTTGGTCGATGGCCACTGTACTGTGCGTGAGGCGACGATCGTGGCGTCGGTCTTGGCTAAGGTCTCAGTGCCTGTGTTGCACTCCTCTGTTGCATTGGCACAGTTGGTGCAGAGGGAATTTCGCCCAGCATCGACGGTTTTTATTCGCGTATTGATCGAGAAGAAATATGCATTGCCGTACCAGACGTTGGATGAGCTTGTGTTCTACTTTATGCGGTTCCGCAACGCCGCACAAAGCGAGATGTCTGATGAAGATGCCAAGGCGCAGTTGCCTGTCGTCTGGCACAAGGCGTTTTTAGCATTCGCCCAACGTTATAAGAATGACATCACAGACGACCAGCGTGATTTCTTGTTGGAGACCGTGAGGCAGCGTTTCCATCATGCAATCGGACCTGAGATCCGCCGTGAGCTCCTTTCTGGTGTGCCCAGAATGGACGAGCCAGTAAAAGAGGCTATGATGGAAGAGGCCTTCTAGGCGCCAGGCGTGATCAAGAAAGTCTTAATCAAGACTCGGGACCAAGACCTATCTCAGAATACAGGGTTGAGTTCAGTGTTTTTAGAACGTGTTTTGTTGGCCACGAGCTTGTGATCCGTTGGGATAGTTGTACATTACAAAATAAATTTGGACATTTGTGTTTGAATGTTGGTTCATAACGGGATTTTCTACGTTCTTTTCCCAGGGGGACAGAAGGACACGATGTCTCATGACACGCTTTCTGGATCTTATAGGACATGGGCCTCTGTGGTAGAACACAAACTCCAAAACAACTGCCGAGGTAAATCGAAATATAGTCAGAATCCATACTACTGAAAAGGACTTTAAGTATAAACCGCTCAATAAGAAATTGTTATATATGTATTTATGTATGGGTGTATATATGAGGATGTTGGCAACACGATTTACTCGAGTTATAGGTACAAATTTACTCTAAGGTATAAATAGGCATAAAGTATGAAGAAACATAAGCGGACAACCCCGTTGGAAGTTCTGCTCTTGACGAGCCCAGAAGTACTTCAGAATGAAAGTCATCTATCTATTATATCTAATGAGCTTGAACAAGCGTAGGCTACTTCAAAAAGAGAAGCAAGCATACAGAGAGATGCTCCAAATTTTCATAGTGGGCAGAGATCAGTGAAACGGCGTCTCCAGCGTACGTAAGCGGGCGTCCTCGCATAACTGGTCAAAATCAGCAAACAAGGCATAGTAGCTTTGCACGGCGCCGATGATTGTCAATGCCACTGTGGTGCCGATCCATAGACCATGGAGCGAGCCCTTCCAGGGTGAATAGAAGGAGAGATAAATCAGCAATGGGATACCCACGAGATAATAAGACACCAAATTAACGATTCCTCCAATGCGGGTTTGGCCCTGGCCGCGTAAGCACCCGGCTGAGTTTGCGTTCATTGCATCAGAGATTTGCATGAGCGCGACTAGCCACATAATCAGGTGAATGAGTGAAATAACACGATCGTCGTTGGTAAATAACGCGGCAATCTGATTTTGAAAGAGGAACAATGCAAGGAAATTAAGCGCCGAAACAAAGAGTCCGAAAGCTAACGCCACTATGGTCGTGGTTTTGGCGGCGTCAGCAAGACCCGCGCCCAAGTAATTGGCAATTCGCGTAGACGATGCGATTCCAATAGCGAAAGGCACCTGGTAAGTGAGCGACGCCATGGTGGAGCCAACAGACTGAGCAGCCAACTCAAGTGTACCGACGTAAGAGGCCATCAAAGTCAAGATTTCGAAAGCCAAGAACTCGGCTTCAAGCATGATCCAACCGGGAACGGCCAACCATATTAAAGCACCCCATCCCAGAAAGGCCTTGCGCCAGTTAAAGCCATTCCAACACGTGAGCGGGTGAATCTGCTGGGGTGTCTGCTCTGCCAGCACGAAGAACAAGGTCATGACAAGCAAGCCCACGAACATAAGCCAGTAGTTGATTGCTACGGCGATCGGCGCACCGAGATAACCAAAGTGTTTGACAAAAAGCAAGTTCATCACGAGGTTCGTTGGCGCAGCAAACATCAAAACATACGTAGAAACGTGATACACTCCCTGAGCCTGCAAAAAGCGCTTGCCGCACTCAAACATCACATACGCTGGGATTCCGGGTCCGATATAGAACAAATAATCCGCTGCTAAGCGCGCAGTGGCCTTGTCCGGGAGTAAAAGCACCACCAACTGGTAGCCGAAGAATGTCCATGCCACAAGCACAGGAAGCATCACCACAAAAATCAAAGCTATGCACTTCTGCATGTAGTCGCCGACCATGTGGTATTTCTGTGCGCCAAAGGCTTGTGGACAAAGGGTGTCAAGCGCTGTGGCAATGCCCTGGATGGTCGCGTAACCGGTTATATTCGCAGTCATGGAGCCCATAGATACCGCAGCAAGCTCAACTGCACCAAGATGACCCACAGTAAATACAGACACCGTCAGAAGCGAGTTTTGCAAAAGAAAGGTTACGATCAATGGCACTGACAGCCGCGCGAGCAGAACCGTCTCCAAATATTTTGTTGTGGGGCCGATTTTATGCGCCAAAACTGCCTCGTCAAAGTGCTCTGCCACTGCATCTGCATCACCGTCCGCAGGAAGATCATTTGCCGCCAAGAGCTGGCGTTCCTGCTCGATGAGCTCGCGCAGAATGAACAGCTTGCGCCTGTAGCTACTGCCATCTTCAGGCGCCATGAGCACGTTGTGCTCGTCCGCAGCAGAAAATAGAGGGGTACGCTCTGGGTCTGCAGATGTGGAAGCCGACGCCATGAAGTCGCTCGGGAGGAAGAGGCCCTGTTTTCCAACGGAACCGTAAACCACAGACGCTCTTCGCCTGGCGTTCAGGTGGGTGAATTGATGACCCCGTATTTCAGGTGAAGACATGTCTAAGATATGTTATTTGCGTTGATGGAGATTTTCCGTTGGCGTTTTGTGTGGCTGATAGAATCTTGCAGCTCTGAGAGAATGAGGCCGTCAATTTGAGGAACACAAGGCAGAAACTCATCGGGTTAAAACACCATTCCCATATGGCATGTATGTGCAGGACAGATGCCACCAGGCCATTGCGCGTCAGTCTGATGGAAGCCCCCGGCATCCTGCAGGAACTTCGAAACACTTTTGAGAACGGAAACAGGGGGGCTTGGTTGAAAATACATGTCTCCGTTGTTGTACTGAATAGCTGGCCTCTCAGTACGTCCATGGTGTTTGTTTTGACCACCAGATAACTTCTGCTTTAATAAATTCCACTATAGTTTCTGCAATACAGCAGCAAATCTAAGGACAACCTTTTTTTTTTGCTTTTCTTTTCCAATTTCTTATCTCGCCTAAAAAGAAACATTTGTTTTGTTAACAACATTTTTACCGTCAAAACACGTGCTTTTTTTTTTTAACAAAACGCTGTTTCTCTTTATACGTCGAAAGAGGACTTTTGAGAGATTGAAAACAAATACTTCTTGTGTATTATTCAAAATAGTTTTAAACTTTTTGTTTTATCCAAATTGAACGTTTTTTCCCATTCAAAGATTATTTCCTCTAGGCTATTTTGAAGGAGTACCAAATGGCAGCGATGCCTGTCCACAGCGTCGGCAATATGGGAATATTGGCTCTATCTTAGCACGACAAATTCCGTGAAGGATACATAATCGCCTTACCAAATCTATAGGTCGCGCGTATGCTTTCCAAGATTCAAGAGTCGCATTGACACTGATGTATATATAGGACGAGAGCCATGAGAAACCATGGACCCGTGCGCATATGACCATTAAATACGTTGGTACTTGCCAGTCCGTTTTTACTGTCAGGGACACTTGCCTTGTATCTGAATTCACAGATCTATGTATACTGATGAGGATTTCTTGAAGCTCTTCGAAGTGTAGGCTGGCTGCACAAGGGAAAGTGCAATCAGTATCACCATACGAGTTGCGAAATAGTAATTCATTTAATATCTACATACGTGTTTTCCGTGGCTCATGAATTTCATTATTATTCATCCTTTTTTTTTTCAGTTATAAAAGTGTTCCTTCTTTTTTTTTTTTTTTTTGCCTTTTGAGAAGAGCCGCTACTGGAAAGAAATATGCCCGAAACTCTAACTCAGCATTATGCCTAGTTATAATATTTTTCTAAGTCATGTTCGGGACTGACGGAATGGCCATCCTTGGCATTCGTAAGCTGTGGGCGATTTCCTATTAACGATTCTGGGCCAGATATGCAAATTAGCCATTCAGAAGGAGACTTCTAGATACACTATAGGTGTATGGATATTTCTCGCCATCGGCTTCATTATTCATTTCGCTATATTAGTTATAGTATACACGCTCCAAGAAGTTGAACTTGGAGCCACACACGTCGTCCGCCCAGTTGAACTACAACAAACTCATAATCCCAGGTGCACAGGCTTTTGTTTTCAGGCGCTCATGCAGAAGAAAGAAAAACAAAACGAAGCTGATGTTTTAAACTTGCCGAGTTTGCAGTGCGCATGGTCCATGTCCAACACGCCCGCAAATCTACATCTAGCGGTGGTCTTCTCGATGCTAATGGGTCTTTCCAAAAGGTTTCTGACGGACATGCACTTGTCATATGCCCACACTAAACTGATGATTTCTGTTAGTGATGTCGTGGACGCTTTTCCATATGTGGGATGGGGTCTCAGACACCAGTCAATCACAAGTATGAGCGACAAGCTTTGCTATCGGATCGCAAGACTCAAAGTCGGTGCAAGCTTAGTTCCTAATCTATTAGACCAATCAGAGCCAGAAAACAGGATCTCATAAAGTCGAACTGGGAATCCAGTCACAACACAGCAAGCAACATGACGTCCAACCACTGCAACGCAGGAATTGGGTACTTAAACTGGAGATTGAGTCGATGCCCAACCCTGCGAAAACATCCCAGATAAAGAAAATAAACCACTACTGATCATTGATGTTCAGCAAAAGCTGTGCTAGGCAGCGTTTCGTTGCCGTGTCGTCTTGCAAGATCTTTGCGAAAGTGCCGTCACGCAAGGATTCGGGCAAGATTGTTGACAACGCCTTGCGGGCCTCCAAATTGTCGGAGAGGCGCATGTAGCATCGCACGACGTGTTTCAAGAGCCTACCTGAGCTGCTGGAAGGCACAGATTGTTGTCCTTGCAGATCGAGGCTTTGGCCCTGGGGAGTTTTTGCGGCAACACTCAATTGATCGATCATCTTCGAGAGCACAGAAGCCACGGTGTGGAAGCGCTCATACGTCGTGCAGATGTACAGCAAGCCCTGGTCGTCCAAGAGTATCTTCTGCAAGATGAAGATGGCGACCGTTTTCGAGAGCTCCAGCGAAATTTCCATGATGTTCAAGCATAACGGCACGATCTCCGTTGTCAAAAGAAAGTTAATGACTTCTGGAGTGTCGTTCTTGACGAGCGCGCCGATTACACCTAAGCTAGTGAGCCGCAAGTACTCAAACGACCGCTGCCGGGCGTTAGTCAGCAAAAATGGGTACAAATAAAGTGGCAAGTTTGCGTTCAAAAAGAGCCCGCGCGTCTGCTTGTTGGAAGCCACGCACTGGAGTAATGCAAGTGCGTTACACACACGGTTGGACACCAGGGCCGTCAATACAGGCGGGTTCAAAAATGGGTATACGGCGATAATCTCTTCGAGGAGTACGCTCATGACACCAAACGCGTTCCAGAGCACCAACGCCAAGTCGTCATACTGCTCGCGCTTCTTGCCGAGTTCAAGCAATGCCCGCTCGCGGTTGTTGCCGGTGACCAATTCGGAGAGCCACTGGGCAATCTGCTTATCGGCAAGCGCACGACTGGACTGTGCTGGCTGGCCTGGAGGCATGGTCTGGACACAGGGGATTCGGGGAAAAATGCGTGGTGTTGTTTTGAGTGCAAAGATGCGAAGGGGAGAGCGTGAAGACGAGACGCAAGCCAGTTGTTGGTAGGGTAGAAGGACCACGGGCCGAACTGGTGAAAATACGTGTTGGTGGTTTGTGGGATGCACGGGTGTGCGGCCGATGGTTGGTGGTCGACGGCAAGTGCGTAGTGCGTCTGCTCATGAGGCGAGCATTGCTGAGCGACCAATTAAAAAGATTCGCAATATTTAATTCTTTGGAAAGAACATTATTTTTCTCTTGTAGTTATATGACGTGGATATGTATATTGATTGGGCTCCTGTATTACTGGGTGCATGGTAATTGCTTTGCCCTAATAAAGAAAAAACAAACCTTTCATCACTCCATAGACGCTTTTTGATGTTTTTTATACTCTGTCACAACGTCGTGTGCATATTCCTTTTAGTTACAGCGATAAGAATAATCGATATTTGCACCCAATTCTGCAGAGGGCTCAAAGTCTATAAGCCTTCATAAAAGAAAAGGAATGAAGAAAAAAGAAAAAAAAAAAGAAAAGAAACAAAATGGATTTTTTTGACGGCAGGAGTGCCGCTGGTCCCCAAGACAGATTTTCTTTGCCTTGAACCTGGAACGTTCGAAATGGGCCCTTCTGAACTGAATGTAGGAGGGTCGGAAATAACAGACATCAAGCCAAAAAAAAAACGGCACGTGTGTTTTCACACAAGCACATGTTAACAAGAAGTGGCAAGAAGCTACAAGATCTTTGGAAATCAGGCGGGCCGGAATAATGAAAATGTCCAAAATAATCGGCAGCGGTCCTACAAACAAGCGGCGGAGCGACAAAAGCCCCATGCGTACTGTACATAGCTGCGCGGTCCATGAGCAAATATACATATATATTATTGTATATGTATGTATATATATATTATCGACACGAGCAATTAAGCCCCAACCCTCCGAGCAACTTTTGCAAAGCCTGGAGCTCAGTCGACACCTAGCCAACACCATCCACTTCTTTTTAGCAGGTCAAATCCTAGAAAAGAAGGGAATAAATCCAACCAAACTATACAGCAAGACTTCTGCAGATCAGGCACCTGATCCCCATTTGTCATAAGTTCTTATTTCTTCAGATAATCAAGATGAGCGAGCAGTTTGAAACGGTGTTTAACGTGCCGATGGAGTGTCAAGCATGCGTGGACTCGATCGAAGGGGCACTTAGCAAGTTGCCACTCGAGGCGGTGAAAGTAGACTTGGCGACGGGCACGGTGACTGCGATTGGCCAGGTGGCGCCATCGTCGATCGTCAAGGCGATCCACGAAACCGGAAAGGACGCGATTATCCGGGGAACTGGCAAGCCGAACTCGGCTGCTGTGTGTATTTTGGAAACGTTTGACGAGAAGGACGCGCAGCAGCCCGTCAAGGGCTTGGCACGGATCGTGGCGGCGAACGAGCAACATCTTTATGTGGACTTGACGGTGAACGGGCTCGCGCAGGGTGTGTACTATCCACAGATCCGGGCGCTGGGCAACTTAAGTCAGGGCGCCCGCTCGACGGGTCGGCTCTTGTATGCGTTTCCGGAGGTGCACGTGACGCTGCCTGCTGGCCCCGGGTCTGCGGTGGCGTCACTTGGAGCGTTCACGGCCGTAGCACCCGACCAATTTGCGGCGCAGACGTTCTTGCAAGCGGAGCTCTCGGTGTCGGAGCTCATTGGCCGAAGCATAGTGCTCTCTACAGAGAAAGACGAGGTCAGCGAGCATGCGATCTGCGGCGTCATCGCACGAAGTGCTGGCGCGTGGGAGAACAGCAAGCTGGTGTGTAGCTGCACGGGCAAGACTGTGTGGCAAGAGAGAGAGCAGGCGTTAAGGCGGGGTGTACCCACGTGAGCAAGCGGTCGAGGTAGGCACTGGCGGAATGAGGCCTGGATGCCCGGAGTGGGGTGGGGGCTGGCCCGACCGTTTTTTTCGTGGTATGGGTAGGTGCAGACCGAGTCCCGTTCAGGCGTGGGCGTGGTCGGAATGAGTCGTTGTGTCAGGCTGGTGCGTGGCCGCCGGGCGAGGACTGGGGCAGAGCGTCAGTGGCCGTAGGCCCAATTAAAATAGAGAAAAATTTATAATACAAAAGACGCTACGTAAACGAAAAAAAAAAAGAGAGAGAGAGAGAGAGAGATAAAGTGAGTGAGGGCTCTAGCAGAAATACTTATCTATTCCATGTATTGCGCGGCCGGTTTCTATAGTAGTCGCGGTCACGGTCACGGCTCGGGCGTGGTATAGTACTAACAAATCCTAATACACGTACTGCGACTAGGCCAACCAGGCACCAACCAGGCACCAGCTAGGCACCAACCAGGCACCAGCTAGGCACGAAGTAAACACCAATCAGGCACCATATCCAAAATCACATAATAAAAAGGACAAAAATAAACACCAATCATGAAAAAAAAATACCTTAACTAGTGAGCATATTTTTTCTTCGCCTCTCTCCGAAAAGCCAGTCCCACTGTATGACCGAGCCGGTGTCTTTCAAAACACGCCCCCTGAGCCACCTATGTGATAGAGGGGCATTACGCGCACCAGGCACTGGGCCCATAAGTGCCCTTGCGCTAGGCCCTCGCGGTCTCTCCGCTCCGTAGGGCGTAGGCGCGCTCGAAACTGCGGTAACATGCAGCACGCACGCGTACTCTTCAGCACAGATCAGGGTGTTTCTACACTCGCCCCACGATCTGTCATCATCGTCGGCACGTACCCCGGAAAACCATCGAATCACATCATGTCCCGGGCCCCACCGTCGAGCGAGACGCCCGGAATCGCAGAAGTTCTACGTGTTCAATCCGATAGTATCTGCCAGCAGCGGGCGTGGCGACTCTCGCTCGCAGAGTACCCCCATTCCACGCCCTTAGCCGACATTTGCGATACATTAGCAGTGGTCTTGGCTCAACAAACGCCGCCCGTGCACCTCGAGAAGATTGTGCTTGCCAGTAACATGCTTCGGCTGCTCCCCGAGCTGTTCTGGCCCCTATGCAGTGGCAGTCTCCGCACCCTCGACTTGCACAATAACCTGCTCACGGCCGTGCCCGCCGGCATCGCCACATACTGCCCGAACTTGGAGCACTTGGATCTTTCGGGCAACGACATAGCGCAGGTGCCTCCCCCTGTGCTTGCACCGCTCCGTGGCCTAAGGTTTCTCAGCCTTCTGGACAACCTCATCACACATCTCCCGCCGTTTTTGGGCGACCTCGCCGGTCTCCACACGCTTCTTGTTTCGGGAAACCCGCTCGTGTTCCCCAAGCCAGACTCCTTTGGGGGAGTAGCAGGCACGCTTGAATTAAAGGCGTACTTGGCGACCCACCGGCCGCCGCCAGAAGCAGCCCCAGACGACGTCCCAGTTGACCCCTACACCGTCGCTCCCTCTGCTCCTGCCCCAGTAAACCAAAACACGCGACCCTCACTCCTGACTGTGCCACCGCTCGCTCGTACACAGCTGCTTCAAGAGACGCGCTCGCGCTCGCTGAAGGCGTCGCGCCGCATGGGGCTCATCATCAATAATAACCAGGTCACCACAGACAAGTTGTTTGTAGGCTCAGTGAGCGACGCCAGCGCCACCTCCAGCAAGCACCCGCGCAAGCACCTGCTCCTGCTCCTGACTCGTGAGCGTGCACACAGTAGCGCAGCCGCCACGTCCGAGACCATGGTATTGCTGCCTTTTGCTTTCCCAGGGCTGGGACTGTCAGACGTCCCGAAGGATCCAGATACACTGGCAGAAACAGACCTGGCCGAGCACAGACGGAACCCCGAACATAGACGCGACTCCGAACACAGTATGGACATCAACGTGGAAGTAGATCCTGAACATGGTGCTTTGTTTCGCCGCCTATCCGTGTTGCAGGAGACGCCGTCTGAGACGGCCTTGATGACGCCTAAGCACGGTGAAGCCAGGGTTGTTGAGAGACCAGAAGGTAAGACCAGCGAAAGACCAGAAGGTAAGGCCAGCGAAAGACCAGAGGGCAAGGCCAGCGAAAGACCAGAAGGTAGGAACAGCGAAAAATCCGAAGCCGCCGCAAAGGCGTCGCTGAGCCAGAAGCGCAAGAACACGGCCGTCTATGCCAGCAGCGGGCGCCAGTACGAGAAGTCCGTCATTGTCAAGGTCTCGCGCAAGATCCTCTTTTCCTTCTCGGAACTCCATCTCTCGATCAAGCGTTTTGCCGGCTTCTGTGGCGACAAAAAACTCTCACTGAAAATTGTCCGGCTCGTCCACTCCTCGAAAGAACATATCGACGACCTCGTCGGCGGCATGGAGTCCGTCGAAGATGGTGAGGATAGTCAGGCCTACGTGCTTGGTTCGCTCCATGCATGTATTGGATCGTTCAAAACTATTCTTACAGCTATTGGAGAAAACTTTGCCGCGCTCGTGGCCAAGATCGATACCTGCTTTATCCGCATGGTGCTCCTCACCCTCTACGGCTCACTTCACGAGCTTCAGAACGCACACAGGCTTCTCGCAAATGCAGCCAATCCGGGTCGTGCCAGACCTTCACTCACACGCAACGTGTCTCTGTTGAACAGTGGGTCCGCTGAACCGAAAAAGCCCCCACCGCCGCTTGAGGATATCTCGCTCGAGGCGCCCTCTATCTTGTCTGCAACCGAGGCAGTCGCCACCCTAGAGGAGATTGACGAGCGGCTTTACCAGACCATCAGCTTGGCAGCTAGCAACGCGCAGGTCGTGTTCTCTGAGTTGACCAAGACAATAAGCAAAAGCGCCATGGCATCTGCCACCATGAAACCAGGCGCAACCCCGGGGCCTGCTGTGGCAGCTAAGTTCAAGGAGTTGACCCACGTGTGTATGGCGTCTATGGATATCACGCGACGGCTCGTGGCTAAGCTCGGTGCCATTCGCGAAAACCAAGACCCGGCGTCCCGGCGCTCGTTCTGGGACGACATCAATATATTTCTTAAGGCCGTCATCCAAACTTTTTCCGCCGTCAAGGATATCATGCGTGACGCGCCCATCTTCAACGAGGTGCGGGCATCGATGGCAAACTTGACTAAGACCACAAAAGAACTCACCATCATTCTCGAGGCATCCTCGTACAAGGCTATTTCGGATGCAGTCGGCGTGCTGCCGAATAACCACATGTGGCACATGAGCAACGGCCCCCCGGCGGCGCTTCCTTCGGGTTCTCTGTCGACCCTTGCCTCGGCGCCTTCTTCGTCAGTTCCACCATCATTGGGCCTGGTAACGTCCCTGGTGATGCCGCCAACACCAGGGGTCAGCTCCACTGTGCGTGCGCCTTTGGCAGCCACTGTTGGCACCGCAGCGGCGCTGGTGCTTTTGCCTCTAGATACGAAATATGGGCATGTGACGCCAGGTGGGAATACACATCATATGCCGCCATTAAGCTTACCGCCACTGGTAACCACAGAAGTGTTTAATGGAGGGCTTCATACTGCGCCGGTGCAGTCGATGGAACAATACTATGCGAAAAATGTGAACCCTTTCGATCGCATCTAGGGTGCGAACACTGCATTTATTACACAAGCTTACTACGTACGTCAAGGGCAAGGTATAGGTGAATACTCATGTGGACAATGGGTCGCTTACCCACATTATATTCACTTTTCGAGACCGGAGAATGTATTGAGGCTCATTCCATGGAGCCCAAAAAAACCAGACAGCGGTACATTTCCGCGTGGAATTTTAGTGCGCAGCTTTGTGCCATAGACCACGCCGGAGTAGCACCATGCTTTTTCCCTCTGGATTTCTCGCAGGCACCCGGTAGACGACTGCCTCATAATATTACCACTCTTCATGCTGGGTGTCCGTCTTTAATTTTTTACCAGGAGTATCATCAACGCTCATTCATGAACGTTCAAGCTCTGAAAGAAACTGGAAATTCGCCGTGGGTAGAATCATTTGACTTACCAATAGAAGGAAAACGCGCTCGAAGTCAGGGTGATGTGGTTCCTGGGGACAAGACCGCTGCTCGTGAGCCCGAGAAAGTACCCAACTTTTCCAAAAATGACTCACATCGAGCGGAGAACTTAGAATTCAAAGCCAAAGATAGCATGGGCATAGCTGCCGTCGAGCATGATGCGAGCGATGATATGAAACGTGTATGTGCTAGCGGTGATTCCACAACAGAGCTTTGTGAACCAAACCCACAGGTCTCGAGACGCTTTGAAGAAGGCACATATAAAGAGGCGACGCCAATGAAAATACACTGGAGAATCGAGGGTTTGGGGACTGGCATGCACAGATGCACGGGCAAACTGTCGGGGCTTGAGAACACAGCAAGTGCCATGAGAGATACAATGTATCATGGTCTTGGGGTTATTCGGCGCTCGCTCAAGCGCAGATGCCGGGGTCTGCACGGGAAGATCCTCATTGATGCAAGTCCGTGGGCCAAAGCCGGCGGCTCGTTCATTTCTCGATTCACTCGCGAGTGTCGAGAGATTGAGGACCTCATTCTGGACTTTCTTAAAAGCTGGCCCAAAGCCTAGACCATGACGACATTATATTAAAACTTCAAACGTATGCCAAAATGCTCCTGCTTCCTGCAGACCCGTCATTGCTTTGAATGAGGTATCAATGCGTATTTTTTCCGACTCGGTTTGTCTTTTCTTTTGTTTCTTTCTTTCAATCTTTCGATTTTTCAGGTTCATGCACAATTCTCGTGAGAGAATGACCCTCACCTTTAACTGTGTTTGTAGTGGGGATGCACCGCAGGAAGATGTGGAGAAGCGCGAATACCGGAGGATGCCGCGTCCTGGATGTAAACGGCTTGCTCCCGACCGGGAATCCGGTGCTGGACCGGGAAAGCCGCGGCTGGGCCGGTGCTAGAAACTGGAAGCAGAAGGAAACCCGCGGAGAAGCCGCGGCATTCTGCATCTTGTGTGCGTGCCCCGGATTTCCTTATCACTAGTTTATCCTATATAAGGTCATGGATGTGTCCGTAAGGTGAGACAGATATCTGCACTCAATACAAAAAGAAAGACAAAAAAAAGCCACACCGCTAAAAAAATCAGAAGAGAACGAGAAAAAAAATGGATACACTGTCCGAGTTGAAAATCACGCCTGGAGCCAACGGCTTCGGATGCACTGTGCACTTGCCCTTGTACGCGGAAAATGATCCCCTGAAACTCAACGACACCGACTTCAAAAAGCTATATGAGGCCACGCTCACGTACCTTGTGGTGGTGCTTCCCGGACTTGCGGAGCTCACGCCTAAAAGCCAGTACCTCTTGACCAAGCGGTTCGACCCTTCGATTCCCGAGCCAAAAGACGATGACACAGGCGCTGGTGCCGGATACGGCCATGGCAAGGAGTTCCGCCACACGCAGTCAGTGCTCCGCAAAGACGGCACGTCAGTAAAGTCACAGCCACAGGTGCAAATTTTGGGACAGGGTGTGTTTACCGCGGGCGAGCCCGGAAACGAGAACGGCGAGGAGATTCTGCTTACACATCCATCACACACATCGTTCCACAAGGAGCCTCTAACGGCAACAGAAATCCGGGAACAGCATCAGACGCGGTTCTACCGGTGGCACATTGACTCTGCGCTCTACGACTTGCTGCCGCCGATGGTGACGACGCTCTTGGGAATCAAAGTCCCGCCGGCCACGCATACGCAGACGATTGACTATGCTGACGGCACAGGTGATAAGTTAGCGCTCACGCAAGGTGCCACATGTTTTGTAAGCGGCGCTGCGGCGTACGAGCGCCTTTCGGCCGTGGAGAAGGCGTTTGCTCTCGCGACAACGGTGGAGTACGCGCCGCATCCGTACATTTTCATTTCGCCGGCCAAAGCCGAAAAAGACGGGCTTACGATGGTATCGGAGGGCTTGGAGAAGCCCTTGGACGAGTTGCCGGAGTGGGAAGTGGCCAAGGTTAAGCGCTTGCCCATGGTGTGGACTAACCCGGTCACAGGTAAGCATCACTTGCAGATTCATGGGTGCTGTCTCTACAAGTTGCACACAACTACGGGTGATGCGGTCGAGACATTAGACTTGGAGGCAGCACGCGTCAAGGTGCGCAGTTTGATGCGCCCGGCAATTGCACCAAAGAATGTTTTGGCACACTCGTGGACTGAGGGCGACTTGGTGATATTCTTCAATCAAGGGGTGTGGCATTCCGTGACAGGCGAGTTCAAAGGCGTCAGAAACGGCTCCGACGAGAAGCGCTTGATGCACCAGTGCAACATTGCCAGCGGCGCCGACCCGGTGACTGTATTGTAAGTGGAGCTGGGGATATGTCAGGAGATGTAGCGTAGATGGCATGGTTATGTTTTGGAGTGGTATAAGGAATTACAATCAAGTACGAGTGGTTTGATAAATGGAGGATAGATTAAATGTGGAAGGGGTCGTAAGCGGAGTCTAATCTCGAACGTACATACAACCCTACATGACCTACTACTAGATATTGTGTAGGATAATGCCAAAAAAATGAGTGGTTTGGTACAAGGAGAAGACACGAGTAGTGCATGCAACACGAGCTAGAGATACATGTGAAGCCCTAAAGATGCAGGCCAAAGCATCGTGGAATTGCAAGCATCTAGTGGAATATGTTGTATGTATGAAGTCTGGCATGGAATGAGACGGGTCCTGGTAAATGCACTACAATGGGAAGAAGACTAGAGATACACGAAAAACTACATGGAAGATGAGTGTATGGGTAAATGGCGCAATAAGTGCAGCTGTGTATGGGACCAAGTGAATAAGCGTACGACAGAATATGTTGCAATAGGTATAAATAAGGACTCTTGTTTGGGTGAAGTCTGCAATGGGGTGCGGAAATACGTCAAGAGAAGAACACGTGCATGGACTCGCGTATGAAATCATGAATTGAATGCACCAATGTATTGAAAAGCAGAAAAAATATGTGGAATATAACCGGAAGCGTACTTGATACATGCATTCCATGTAGCTTTACATATAGAGAAGTAAAACACAAAGCATTCACGGGGGATGGCGTTAAAGCCAGTGGTGAGTTGAGTCGTGCAGTACACGCCGGGTTATATTCCTAGGGCCATACAAGTATTGCTACTATATGATGCATTGTATATTACGTATATTGAATCTTCCAGATAAATTAGGTGAAGCCGGTAAACCAGATGAATCGAGAATGCCAAATATACCGGACGAATAGAGATTAACTTGCGAAGGTGAATAAGTTAGCTTGTTCAACTGGAAACAGTTGAGGTGGCCTATCTAAACGGTTTGAATGACAGAACCTAGCTGGCGGTAAATAAAACAACTATCTAGACCGGTTGAATAAGTTAGATAGCAAAATTAGCGTACTTCGCTAAACAAGGTATATGGCCCATCCAAAAACCGTTCCAACCCCAGGTCATGGTTCTCTGCTGCATGCATGGAGCCGAGTGTCTAAGTTCACGGAATAGATGTCTGGCTAAACACCCCGATCTCTTCGCAAAAGTGCAGACTCCAGTGCTAAAAATCCAAGATATTTGCAACTCTAACTCTAAATCCGCCACTGTCAGTGTGGACCGGGCAGAATCGTGCACGTGACCTATGCCGCGCACGCACGCAGCGGCTGCGACATGGCACTAGTTTATTCCACGGCCCTAACACCAATGGCCCAAGACCTTCGCTCTCTCCTTCTCCTCAACACACTTGTAAACCATGCATGGAACATACGTGACGATTGCCACGTGTAACCTTAACCAATGGGCGCTTGATTTTGAGGGCAACCGCGACCGCATCATTGAGAGCATCCGGCAGGCGAAGCAGCAGAAAGCCATGCTTCGAGTCGGCCCCGAGTTGGAGGTGTGCGGATACGGCTGCCTCGACCACTTTGCCGAAAATGACGTCTACCGGCAGTCGTGGCAGGTGTACGCTGAGATCTTGGAGCATCCTGACACACGCGGCATTCTCGTGGACGTGGGAATGCCTGTGATCCACAAGCTGGTGAAATACAACTGCCGCGTGGTGAGTTACAACGGCCGCGTGCTCTACATCCGGCCCAAGTTGCACCTTGCTAACGACGGAAACTACCGCGAGATGCGTTACTTCACGCCGTGGGGCCGTCCGCGCCACCACGAACAATACGTGTTGCCACCGCACATCCAACGTGCGACCGGCCACAAAACTGTGCCTATTGGCGACGTGGTCTTGGCCACCGCAGATACCCGTATTGGCGCCGAGACCTGTGAAGAGTTGTTCACGCCACAGGCACCGCACGTTACGATGGCCCTAGACGGTGTCGAAATCATCACCAACTCGCTGGGCCTGCACCACGAGCTCCGCAAGCTTGACACGCGGCTCGAGTTGATTTGTGCCGCGTCCCGTCGCTGCGGCGGCGTCTACGTCTACGCCAACCAGAAGGGCTGTGATGGTGACCGCTTGTACTACGATGGCTGTGCGTGTATCGTCGTCAACGGGCACATGGTGGCACAGGGTGCGCAGTTCTCGCTAGCCGAAGTCGAGGTTGTGTGTGCCACAATCGACCTCGATGACGTTCGTGCCTACCGCAATCTGCGCCTGGCTGCGCTCCAGGCCGTCGCCCAAAAATCACCCTACACCGCCGTGGAGACCGATGTGCAGTTGTGCCCGGACGCCGGCGTGTGCGACCGTGCCGTGCGGCCCTCGCCGCCAGTGGCCATTCGCTACCACACACCGCTGGAGGAGATTGCGCTCGGGCCCGCGTGCTGGCTCTGGGACTACTTGCGCCGCTCAAGAACTGCCGGCTTCTTCTTGCCGCTCAGCGGCGGCATTGACTCCTGTGCCACCGCCGTCATCGTGCATCTGATGTGCCGCCTCGTGTACACGGCCGTGGCCGCCGGCGACGCGAGTGTTTTGAAAGATCTCCGCCTGGTGGTGCGCGATCAGGGATTCGTGCCCTCCACGCCTCAGGATATCGCCGCCCGCATCTTCTACTCCGCGTTCATGGGAACTGAGAACTCCTCCACGGAAACGCGACTGCGCGCCAAGGCGTTGGCTTCCGAGATCGGTGCCCACCACGTCGACTTGGATATGGACTTGCTAGTCTCCGCGGTCGTGCGCGTGTTCGAGGTCGCCACGGGGAAACGGCCCGTTTTCAAGATTTTTGGCGGTTCCCAGACCGAGAACCTAGCGTTGCAAAACATCCAAGCACGCTTACGGATGGTTCTCAGCTATCTCTTTGCACAACTTTTGCCTTGGACGCAGAGCCGCGAAGGTGGCTTGCTCGTCTTAGGCTCGGCTAACGTCGACGAGTGCTTGCGTGGCTACTTGACCAAGTACGACTGCCTGAGTGCAGACTTGAACCCCATCGGTGGTATCTCCAAAACTGACTTGAAGCTCTTTATTGGCTGGGCTGAGGACAGCTTTGGCATGCCCATTCTCCGCGAGTTTCTCGACGCAACCCCCACAGCTGAGTTAGAACCCATCACGGAAAACTACGTGCAGCTGGATGAGGTCGACATGGGCATGTCATATGCAGATCTCGCCGTGTTTGGTCGTTTGCGCAAAGTCGACAAGTGTGGGCCGGAGCTGATGTTCGTAAAGTTGTACCACGAGTGGTCCCAGCCGCCGTACAACTATCTGCCTGAGCTTGTGGCAGAAAAAGTCAAGCGGTTCTACTTCTTCTACGCTGTCAACAGACATAAGATGACCACAATGACGCCGGCATACCACGCCGAGCAGTACTCGCCAGATGACAATCGTTTCGACTTGCGTCCATTCTTGATCAACCCACGGTTTCCGCTTGCTAGCAAGAACATCGATGCCATTGTGGCTGAGATCAATCAGCGGGACAAGGATCTTGAAAGCAAGGGCTTGGGCGTGGATTGAGTGCCGCAGACGTAAACTGTGAGCAGTGCAAGAATTTAGTTGTGTATTTGGCCGCCCCAAAGAGAAACCACCAGGCGCTGGGTACGCAGGCCTGCGCCGCTAAACCGGCGCGTGAACTCAGAGAGACTTGTTGCTATTTGCTGTGGGATGTCTTCGTGAAGAAAGTGGCCAGCATGGGTCGAATTGTTGAACACCACGAGCTGGAACTTGCCCTGCATCTGGCCAATGATCAACTGTCGGTCCAAGGTCTCGTTGCTCGAAAGCATGAGCAACTTGGCGAGGCTGTGTTTAGTGAAGCCACATGCTAGAAACTTCTGCGAGAGACCGGTAAACCACGTGTCCCATGCCGGTGCCATTTCTGGAAGTCTGGCCTTCCACGATAACCCGCCATCGGGTGCTGGCGCGAGCAACTCGGGCACGCTGATTTTGGCGGACTCCTCGTTACGTAGAATTCGCGTCTGTAAATGCCATTGTATTGCCTGGTTGTACGTTCTGAAGTGGCGTGGCCGTTTCTTAAGAAACATCGACATTTGCAATAGTGACTGCACTGCCGTTTCCTCAACAATATCCAAGACCACTAAGCCTCGGATGTTGACCGCCAGATCCAGGAACTCACTCACGTAGTCTGTGAGCACCGCGCCCCCGAGCGAGTGCCCCAATAGACAAAAGGGCCCTTGTGGGCTGTGCCGATTGCAAAACTCGCCAAAGACGAATGCAAAGTCGGCCGTGAAGTCCCGCAACTCGTATGTGTGGTTGATGGGATGTGTGTCTCCGTGGCCCCTGGCATCATAAGCAAATATTCCTGGAGCTCCGCGTTCGCCGCTGTATTTCCGGAGCTGCTTTGCTAGACACCAGAAAGACATTGCCGAGGACCCAGCTCCATGATGGCACAAGAAAATGGGCGCCTCTGGCGATGCTGGAGGCGCATAATATGTGTGAAACAGAAGTCCCGAAGCCCTGTCGGCATAAATTTCCTGAATAGAAAATACCGCAGCTTTTTCGGATGCACCCATCATGGATAGGCCCGTGGTTTGTGTGTCTTGTGGACTTTGGAACGCTTCCCTCCGATCGTTCTCCAGGAACGCATTCAGATTGTGGGTTTCCAGAGAGGCTTGGGACGGCACTTCGGCCACAGGATTCAAGCCCAAGCTCAGTGCGTGCCTTAGCATTGCTCGTTTCTGAAATCCACTCATATCTGAAGTCAGAGCAGTGGACACCGATCTCAAAAGACCAATCTGATTCCCTCTGTTTGCGGTATGTGGGGTCTATCCCCGTGCTATTTTAATTGGATGCACCTGCAGAGATGTAATACGCTAGGACTCTGGAAAAGCTACGTGTATTCAGGGCTTCCTGATCTGGATAAGTGCCTATGAATACCAATTTAAAAGCAAGCAGCGCGGTTGGTAGTACCGTTTTCAGTGGATTCAAGAAAGATGCCCTCGAGCCGCATGGCATGATGATACCGAGCAGCGAAGCCGCTTGCTATCTGCAGTACCAATATCACATTGTATTGCATCGCATCGTCTTGGCCTTAACCAGAGTCCGAGCACGAGGCTTCATTTCACTCCAAATTCCATACTAGGCAGCATGACAGTCGTCATGAGCGCGCCGGATTTAACAAACCATTTCCATAACATGGCACTCGCCGTTTTCGTCGCGTTCCGTGCGTTGGAAAATGGTGAAACGCCAGTGGCTTGTGTCTTCGTACATGGACCATCCCAGACGATTCTAAGTTATGGCTGCAACGACACGAACCGGTCGCTCAATGGTACGCGACACGCCGAGTTCCTTGCTATTGACGAGATCTTGCAGACACACCAGCTCTTAGGTGCTCTGTCAGAGAAAATCGCCGCGTTTTTTGCCAATGTCTGGCTCTACGTGACTATCGAGCCCTGTGTTATGTGTGCACTGGCCCTCCACCAGATCGGTATCAGGCAAGTATACTTTGGCGCTTCTAATGACCGTTTTGGCGGCAACGGCACTGTGATCAAAGTTCAAGGAAATAACTCCTACCGGACGGTGGGCGGCATCTTAAGGCCTGAGGCCATCACGCTTCTACGGAATTTCTACGTCCAAGAAAACGCAAGTGCCCCAGTGCCAAAGGTGAAAAAAAACAAAGATATCGAGGGCAAAGAGTTTCCTGAAAACCTTGACTTCCGCTTGTACTTGAGTGAATCAGAATTCTCGCAGGAAATGGGAGAAGCTAGGCTTGTGCGATTTTATCATGCTCCCAACCCAGAAGAGGAGATCACACCTATTTTTGGAAAAAGGTACGTGTTCAGTGAGCTACTCACAGAGGCACATGTGATGCGTATGCCAAAGTATGAGCAACTCTACCCTAGCCTGGAGTGCGATATTGCAAGCGATATCAAACGTCTTGAAACTCTTCTCCCTCGTGTCGATAACGACGGGTGCATTCAGTTGAGTGGAGCACCAGACATTAAAAAAAGAAAACCCGACGACCTTTTGTGATCACCACGTGTTCTTGCAGAGAGAGAGTTCCGTTTGCCCGTAAAATGGCATTTTTCGTTGCAGAAAGTGAAACTTTTGACTATCGAGCGATTTCCCGACACATTTCTTGTTTTATATTGCGCTAGAATCCACAAAATGTCCAGTCAGACTTTTCAGTTTGTACCATATTTGTTAGAAATGGTGTTATTGTCTGTTGAACCTGCATATGTGGTGATGGTCAAGTTGCACTCAACTTAAGTGCCGAGCCACGGCTTTCGTTGCACGCAGTAGAATGTTTGCAGCACCCTTCAAGTAAATATACAAGCATTGACCAGGTAAGTGGAGTTTTGTCGCTACTAATGCAATCGGTCTGATTGGCCGGAATTAGTTGATAATGAGTCCGGTGCAAACATACGGTTGGAAAGAGAACAACATGACAAGATTCTGTAAAGAAGTGTGTTCCAAATGTAAATTGGCAAATGCTAGGTCGATTTGTTTAGTAATGGATCGTGAAGTGTGGCTCAAGCGGTGCCACTTACTGGGTTAAATGAACTTTTCATGGAGCATCAATGACACCAATGTCTACTTCTCGCTCATTAGTCATACTGGATAGTAAACGATCCCGCACTTAGCTTACGATTATTTATGCGTTTTCTGGAGCCAGAACCCTATTCTTGAAGCTATCGCGTTTATTTAAAGTATTTAATTGCACTGGCTATTATAGGCCCGCGAGCCTCTAATTCTTCTTTTTTTGTTTCAGAAAACACAATAGACTGCGAGAATACAGCGATTCTTGTTGTGAAATTAGCGCATGTATTATAAGAATCATTATTAAACAATGCTCGGCAATTGGTGTTCAATCTCAAATCAACCATTGTTGTCGTAAAAAGACAACATATAAGCGGCCTAATGCCACAAATGTATTGAAATTTTTGGAAATATGTCTGATTTTGCACTAAACCAACTTTGATATTCCCAAATATTAAACTTGTTTTCGCTTTCTACATAGGAAAGCACAAAAATTGGCTAAAATTCACTCCGATATGTTAAGCAACCACGCTCCACACTTTGGTATGCATCTTTACATATGGTACCTCAATTCTGCATGATTACATTCCACAACTCTCCCATGACTTGTAGACAAGAGACTTCTGGCCCTGAAAGTTCCCCTATGACCTCATCTTCCTTCTTATTTTATACAAAATATTATTTCCATTGTGAGCGAAATAGCTTTCTGTTATATTTTATGGAAATAATATATTCCAATTTTTTTTCACAATTATGAATCATACTTACACCATTCGTCATAAAACTAAACATTCCTGCGCGCTACTTGTATTCTATTTACGGTAGGAACAAACCTAACTAAGAAAAAACGAGCTAAAAATTTGAAAATAATGGAAATAAAAAAAAACTAAATTAAAAGAACATGCGCTCGACTTACCTGACTTCGGTTCTAGGTCGTATCATCAATGTGAGTCAAAAACTGTAGAGCAAGCTAATACTTCCCACTGAACCAGAACTCATTATATGGTACCTGGTATAAACTCAGGCCCTGCTAAAATAACCGACTAGAGACTTTGGCGGCTGAAGTTATGCGAAGTCCTAAAACTTTTTTAACCTGACATTCCTTCAGCAGGGAAGAAACTGATGCATCGAAAAACGAAAGATGCATCCAACGATGATATACCATCATGCAGTGCCTTGAAGACCATCATACAGTCGGGTGTGCGCACACGCACTCAGTCCTAGCATTTGCTCTAATAAAATTGTCTTGTGCATATGTAGCGCCAACACGGGTATAAAAACCAATACGAGGCCCCTTTTCTCTACAAAACATCCCACTTAATATTTGCTCTTTTAAATTTACCTTTGCGCTCCTGCTATAATTTTCTACAAACCAAAAAAGTTTCATTCCTTCACGTTTCTCTCACCCCCTTTATGAAATTTGCAACCTGTGCGCTCGTCACTTCATTATTGGCCAAGGGTTTGGCTGAAGCTATTGTGGAAGAGATAATCACTGTGACGTTACCAGCCCACAAAACTGTCTTCACCACTATTAACCTCGACTGTGATGATATTTCTCAAGAAATATCTGTTCCAACGGAATTAACTAGTGAGATGAATTCCGCTGAAATTATTAGCCAGGCTCCCAGTGCTGTTTCAAGCTACGCTAATCTCAATAATGTCGTGACTACTACCATCTTAACGAGCGAAGTGAGCGTGGCCAGTGGTATTCTATACCTGGGCGACGCTACCCGGTACAATACCGGTTTGGGTATATGCAAATCGGATAACTCCGAATCGGATAACATTATTGCTCTTAGTCACGCGTTCTACGACCAGTACACTTGGGAAACTGATTCAGGTCAAAGCATTCTTTGTGGCCGGTATATTCGCGTATGGTACAAAAATCGGTACGTTGATGTTTCTGTTGCCGACAGATGCGTGGAGTGCAAACCGTATGACGTAAAGATATCGCCGGCAGCTTTAGAAACACTCGCTAATGAGGAAGTTGATAATATACTCGTTATGTGGGAATGGCTCTGAAAATTTTTTAAATATATATTAAAGCCTGTTGTTGATTACGAGAATATTCACAAGCACATTTCCCCTTTATAGTTAAGGATCTTTTTGCGCTTTTTTGGACATTATAAATTTTGTTTGTCTGTTTGTTCAATTATTAATTATGACATGGCTAATTTTACTTATTGCGATATATGCTTTGCATCTTGTTAGCGATAATTTTAGAGCCTTTTTTCCTATAAGAATATATAATATGTCTATATTAACACGATCTATAATTCCTTGCATTCCATGTTTTGTAACACCAAACCTTGAATGTTAGCTATCCAAAAACACGATTGGCTGTTTTTTATACTATAAATAGGGTATTGCTTCCTTTAGGTATTGAAAACACCGCTTGAAGACATTTTTCCAATTCTCTTATCTGATATTGAAAAGACTTGAAACCGAGCTTCAAATCAACTATGATAAGCTGTAAGCATTCATTTTGAGATTAAAAAATATAACATCTTAGCACTGTTTTAAAGCTCTAAACGCTGTTGTAAGACCCTTAGCATATGGTAGACGGTGTGATGAACGTAGAAACATGTTTAAATTATATTTTGGTCATAGATCTGAAAATTTGCTTTATTTAAGATTCATTCTCCTTGAATTTCATGCATTTTAAAAGAACGGTCCGATTCCAAGTAATAATCATATCTTAAAACCACGTCAAGTTGAAAATGCATTCCTTCGGCTACAGAGATATCTTTCTGATCTTTCAAAACATTCATAGAACTAGTTAGGTATAAGATGGGCAGTTGTGAATGTATTGATCTTAATTTCAAGACCCCAGATGTGAGAAATAACGTATCAAAATACATCGACTGTGACAGTTTCGCACCATGTCTTGTGATGGGAAATTAAAATATTTCAGGAAGCTTATAATTTTTGTTTCGGCTACCATATGCTTCTGCAACAATTTTCAAGATATATAACCCTTTTGATAAAAACATATATTCCCTAAAATATCTAAAAACGACAAAATCGGAAAAGCGGTTCAGCAGGA